>CM069137.1:79326309-79513809 GCA_035221665.1 Okamejei kenojei
GGGGGCTCTGAGCGAGGTGGCCAAAAATGACAGCCATAAGTGGTGGCATTCTCTAGGAATTCAAATCGCATTGCGTGCGTGTGCATGTGTGTGCGTGTGTGCGTGTGTCCATGTTTTTCAGATAATTATTTGGCCTTTGATTTCATGGTCCGCCAAAACCACACGCTCAAACTCCCAGATTTTTTCCATTTCGCTAGATATTACACTTTTACATTCTCTAATGGACTCCTCATTACATTTAGACATTTTTATGTACACATTTTTAATAAAATCCTTCCCCCCCCCAAAATTTCAAAATGTACAAAAAATCAAACAGCTCTCACCCATAGAATGTTGGTGAATGTTCCATCGTGTGATGTCACAATGCCATCCCTCACAGATGTCCAATCCGAATGGATCTCATTTACATATGCCTTTGCACCAGCCCCAGCCCCGCCACCCGCAGCCTGTGTGAAAGTGTGTGATCACGTGTGTGGGAATAGAGAAAGAGGATTGGGGGTGATAGGGAATGGGGAATAGATGGACTGCCCTAACCCTCCCACTCTACCTCCCTACTCTTTCCCCTCTCTCCTCCCACCCCTCTCCCCCTCCACACTCTTCCCACTCCCTCCCCTACCCCATCTCCCTCCTCCCCTCCAACTATGCTCGTGCCACGCCACGCCTCCCGCAGCTGGAATCGCCCGCGGCCCGCGGCCCGCCCACTCCAACCCCCCCCCCCCCCCCAACGTTCTCAAAATGCTCTGCCGATCGGGAGCAGAGATAAGGCGCAGCTCGCAAAACCCCGCCTGCCTGTGCACCCCTCCCATCCCCTGTACACCCCAGAGAGTCACAAGCACGATCTTTGGTCACAAGCCCACAGCTCCACTCTCACGCCGACCCAACCGCCCCCCCCCCCCCTTCTCAAAATGCCCAGCAGATCGGGAGAAGAGATAAGGCGACAGGGGGGCAGGGTAAAGGCCCGATCCTGGGGAAGTGAAAGGGGGAGTGGGGGGAGTGGGGGGAATGGGGGAGGTGAGGAGGGAGAGGGGGGAATGGGGGAGGTGAGGAGGGAGAGGGGGGAATGGGGGAGGTGAGGAGGGAGAGGGGGGAATGGGGGAGGTGAGGAGGGAGAGGGGGGAATGGGGGGAGGTGAGGAGGGGAGAGGGGGAATGGGGGAGGTGAGGAGGGAGAGGGGGGAATGGGGGAGGTGTGGAGGGAGGAAGGGGGAATGGGAGGTGAGGAGGGAGAGTGTGGGGACTAGAGGGAGAGGAGTGGGGATGAATGGGGAGTGGGGAATAGATGGACTGCCCCCACCGCTCTCCCCCTCCCTCCCCACCTCTTCCCCCTCTCCCCCCCCTACCCCACTCACCCTCTCTCCCCACCCCATCTCCTCCTCCCTCCCCACTCCTCCCCCTCTCTCCCCCTACCCCTCTCGCCCTCTCCCCCTACCCCCATCTCCTCCTCCCTCCCCACTCTTCTCCCCACTCCTACCCCATCCCCTCCCCACCCCTCCCTTCCCATCTCCCTCACCCCTTCTCCCCCCCTCACCCATGCTCCCTCCCTCACCCACTCTCCCTCTCCTCCTCCCCTCTTGCCTTTTTGTCTCTGCCCCTTCCTCTCTCCCCATTCTCTTTCTGCTCTCACTCTCTACCCCCCTCTTTCTCTCTCTCCCTCCCCCCTCTCTCTCTCTCCCCTCTCTCTCCCCCCCCTCCCCCCTCTCTCTCCTCTCTCTCTCCCCTCCCCCCTCTCGCTCCCCCTCTCTCCTCCTCCCTCCCTTTCCTCTTCCCTGCCCTCCCCTAAACCCTGTTCCCCCTCCTCCTCCACTCCACCCTTCCCCTACCCTCCACTCCTCCCCCCCCCTCCCTTCCCCCCACCTCTCCCCCTCCCTTCCCCACCTCTCCCCCTCCTTCCCCCCACCTCTCCCCCTCCCTTCCCCCCCACCCTTCTCACCCCATCTCCCCCCTTTTCCCTTCCCCCTCTCTCTTCCCATCTCTCTCCCCTCTCTCTCTCTCTCTCTCCTCCTCCCACCTTCCCCCCTCTCTCTCCTCCTCCTCCACAGCCCCCCCCCCCCCCCCCACCCCCCTCCTCCACCCCCCCCCTCCCCCTGTCTCTTTCCCTTCTCTCTCTGCCCTCACTCTCTACCCCCCTCTCCCTCTCTAGACACGCCTGCGAGTTGGGGGCTATGCCTCGGTGGCTAGGGCGGTTATGGGATGAAAGGATCTATAATATTAATATAATATCAAGGGGGTAGTTAGTGTGGGGGTGGTTTGTGTGTGTGATGCCGCATGCCAGCCCACACCCGCCTCCCCCGTAAACGTGCGTTGGGGGAACAGACCCAACGGGCCTGCACTTGGTCGTGTGTGTGTGTGTGTGTGTGTGTGTGTGTGTGTGTGTGTGTGTGTGTTGTGTGTGTGTGTGTGTGTGTGTGTGTGTGTGTGTGTGTGTGTGTGTGTGTATACCATGACTAAACAACAGTAAATAAAATACCTCTAAAAATATTCCCCATGAATTCCAATTCAATAATAATTTCCCTTCTACACAGATCCCAAAACATATTCCTAAAGCATAGCTGACTGGTGACTCGCATCAGCATTTTAATTTACAATCAATGTTTCTCCCTCCAATTGCATGCCTGAACAAAAAAAACAAATGTAATTTCAAGATATAATTGCATTCAAATGTTCACATATTGCCCACTGATATTTTAATCATTAGTGACAATTCAATGGTACTTAAAAACAAAGAAGGGAAGAGATTGAACTTTTTGTTTCACCTTTGATCACAGTGAGGAATGTGGAGGAGTCACAATATTAGGCAAAATAGAGCTATTATAAAATGGAGGATCTTTGTATTTGCAGGTCCTGCTTAGTATCTTTCTGTGAAAGTTGCAAGATGGAGTCACGGCTCCAATGAGTCTTGATCCCAGATGGAAGTTGATGATAAGGAGAGGTTCAGGTGTCCAAACTTTGTTAATATGTATTAAAGAAGGAACTGCAGATGCTGGAGAATCGAGGGTACACAAAAAGCTGGAGAAACTCAGCGGGTCCACTTTGTTAATATGTATGAAGGTTTGCAAGGGAGATAAAAGGGGGTGTGAAATGGTATTGTAAATAATGTTGCAAGGTGGGTACACAAAAGGCTGGAGAAACTCAGCGGGTGCAGCAGCATCTAAGGAGCGAAGGAGATAGGCGACGTTTCGGGTCGAGACCCTTCTTCAGACTGGTCAGGGATCAGGGAAACGAGAGATATAGACGGTGATGTGGAGAGATAAAGAACAATGAATGAAAGATATGCAAAAAAGTATCGATGATAATGGGAACAAGCCATTGTAAGCTCTTTGTGGTGTGAAAATGAGAAGCTGGTGCGACTAGGTGTTTGTGTTGCTGTTTAATGATTGGCTGAAGTGTGAAGCCTTGTTTAAATTGTTTATAGTACCTGGGAAAATGTTGCATTTTTTGGGTCAACTGACTCCCTTCCAGAAGCTTCCGTGGAAACATTGTAATGGGGTGCTTTGTAATTGGGTTGGGGAATGGTCAATGACACTTTAATGTAATCAATATCTGTGATTGGTTTGTAGGGGCTGCCACCCCATTGTAGTTCTGCCCCGCAGGGTTCGATGACCAATAAAAAGTGATCCCCACTAGGATCGTTGTCGATCTTCTGGAGGCGCGCTTGGGACCGCGTAACCTTTTGGAGGTGTCTGTTTGCACAAGGCTGAAGGGCTTGGACAAGCAGAGACAAGGATCGATCCCTCAGTGGTTAGGTATTGTATAAGGAGTTTGTTATTGTTTCATTAAATAAAGTTTAGTGGTCCAGTGCTTGACTCAAGTGTCTTACTGAACAAGACTAAGGGGGTTAGCTCTAGGAGCATAATTACATTGGAGGCTCGTCCGGGATCTCAACAAACCACCTGACACAAGTTTGAGATCGAGGGTGTTGAGCTGTTCCAGATTGCGAGGGGAGAAATCGGCGCCACGGTGCAGTTTTCGCATCAGTTTTCACACTTTGCTAGTCTGAGCGGATCGTTTATTCACGCACTTGTGTTGGGGTTCCCAATGAGATCGTAGAACAGTGGTCTAGCAAGCACTGAGGGCATCCTTGCCTCTTTTGTGGTTTGAGACCCCCTAGACTCAGTCAACAGCTGTTGCAAAAACCAAACGTTAGGTACCATTGAGTTGGCCTGACATAAAAAATAGTTGAGTAGTTTGAGGCCCTGCCTGGACTTGGATATCCGATTGGCTGGCTTTTTGAATATACAGGACTGGGTCAAAACAGTACTAAAGGCGAAGTACTGCGTCGTTACTGGGGATGCAAATTGGAAAAGCAGTCTAAAGATCGGCATCAACTGCCAGCATGAAGCAACCACACGCTGACACCTGGTACCCAGCAGATGGAAGGGAGGAAGCCCACATGGATGAGCCTATGAGGGTTTGACCCCGCCTGGGGAGGTGCAAAGCACTTATGAAAGCATGGAACTACCAGGCAGAAGACACATGCAGCTGTGGAGCAGTACAGACAATGTCCCACCTACTGGAGTGTGACGACGCCCCCCAGTGCAGCCCCCAGGACCTGGCTGAACCGACCCGACCAGCTGTGACCTGCACCAGATACTGGCAGAACGACATCTGAGATTGCAACGGACTCGAAGAAGACCCCGCCTGTGTGGGAAATATCTGGATCTCTGAAATGACGGGGGAGGAGTCTCATAAAGGTACCGGGAACTCAGTGGTTAAAGTATAAATTGGCAGAAAATACTTTTAACCAATCCTGAGAATTTAATAATCCTAAAGATGACTGCTTAAACATTTTGAATTTAAACTTGCATACTAAAAAGATAATTGGATAAAGAAAAAACGAGCTGAAAATTTTTCAATCCAAACTTACTAAATTCAGGACTTCATATTGATGTGCTGGCTAGTTCTTATTCCAGGTTCCCATATTGGGAGTTGGATGTTGTAAAGTGTACATATTTTCTTCTAGGTTAACTTGTGTATAATAAATTTTTGAAGCTGTAGTTTAAAGTGTATTTAAGATTTGCCATTATCGTATTGTATTTACTGTGTATTGCCTTTGATTTAAATTTTGAATGTTAGATCCACTTGTAATAGTGGTTCGAATCGACTGTATAAGAACATAGTTTGATTAAGACTGCTGTTATAATTGGAGTCCGACTCGTCGCAGGGCTTCGTATCCTTCCTGTGTTTTTCACACAGAGAGTGGTGAATCTGTGGAATTCTCTGCCACAGAAGGTAGTTGAGGCCAGTTCGTTGGCCATATTTAAGAGGGAGTTGGATGTGGCCCTTGTGGCTGAAGGGATCAGGGGGCATGGAGAGAAGGCAGGTACAGGATACCGAGTTGGATGATCAGCCATGATCATATTGAATGGCGGTGCAGGCTCGAAGGGCCGAATGGCCTACTCCTGCACCTAATTTCTATGTTTCCGATCACTGTATCGAGGGGGGGGTTACACAAAACGCTGGAGAAACTCAGCGGGTGCAGCAGCATCTAAGGAGCGAAGGAGATAGGCGACGTTTCAGGTCGAGACCCTTCTTCAGACTGGTCAGGGATCAGGGAAATGAGAGATATAGACGGTGATGTGGAGAGATAAAGAACAATGAATGAAAGATATGCAAAAAAGTATCGATGATAAAGGGAACAAGCTATTGTAAGCTGTTTGTGGTGTGAAAATGAGAAGCTAGTGCGACTGGGGTGGGGGAGGGAGATGGAGATAGAGGGAATCCCTCCCCCACCCCAGTCACATTCCCTCTATCTCCATCTCCCTTCCCCATCCCAGTCGCACTAGCTTCTCATTTTCACACCACAAACAGCTTACAATGGCTTGTTCCCTTTATCATCGATACTTTTTTGCATATCTTTCATTCATTGTTCTTTACCTCTCCACATCACCGTCTATATCTCTCGTTTCCCTGATCCCTGACCAGTCTGAAGAAGGGTCTCGACCCGAAACGTCGCCTATCTCATTCGCTCCTTAGATGCTGCTGCACCCGCTGAGTTTCTCCAGCTTTTTGTGTAACCCTCGATTCTCCAGCATCTGCAGTGCCTTCTTTAACACTGTATCGAGGGGATTGTTCCGTTGGTTGAAAACATCACGAGGAGGGATTAAAATATACTGTGATTTGCTTTTGGAACTGTACAGTTAACAAATGCGATATTAGACAGATGCTTATATTTTATATGTGAGTGCGATTTTGTACGATAGTAACAAGTGGCATATTCTCTTGCCTGGGTGTGATTTTGCTCATGTGTTTGGAGCTCATTGGCATGTGTTTAGATTAAGGTTGCTCTGGAAAAGGGAGACTGGCTGCAGAAGCGTGTTTGTTCGTGTTTGATTGTTCACTGGAGCACCTTAACTTTTTTGATGATTGAGGATTGTTAAAATTGTTGAAGTTGAGATTGTGTGGATTTGTGGGAGACTGTAGAGGAATTTTGGGTACCCGATTGAAAGGATTGATTGTGCGATTGTGTTGTGAGAAGTGCGAGACTGTTGGCTCGCTACAGAGCTTTTTGGCCATTGTTCGGGAGCGAGTTTGATAGCCTCGGAGATCGTGAGGGAAGTGTGAATTGTTAAGGAGGTGTGAGTGGCTTAGGAGTCTATTTCCATTGTCTGCAAACATGGGAAATCAAGTGGAGCAGGATATGACAGAAGATTTCGAAAGTCCACTTCAATTAATATGCAGTGAATTTCCACAAAAAGCTGAGAGATTGGAGAAACTTTTCAGGAACATTGAATAAGGAATTAGGAGACAAATTATGGTGGAAGGGAGGCGTTAAAACGTTTAAGGGAATAAAGTATATAGAACTATTTATTTGGCAGTGTAGTACAACATGGCGAAGGAGTTGTGGAATTGGATTGTGGAAAATATTATGAAGTGCAAAAAGCTAGTAGAGAATCAGTGAGAATGGCGAATTGGGAAGAAGCAGCTTCAAAGCTTGGAATAAAACTGAAAGATGATGAAGTAATTTGACCTCCAGGCACCAGGGGAGAAGGGTGTGGATGTATAGAAAAGCAGAAGGAACAGGGAAGTGATAGATCTCTTGAAGGGAAACTGGCACCGGTAAATTTAGAGTTTAAGGACCCGATGGTTGGCATTGGCTTTGAGGGGGAGAAGACGAATATTTGGAAGATTGGGAAAGTGCTAAAATTAAAAGACGTTCGCAGCCTCCACCATATTCCTCTTGCGTTCCCTGGGCTCCACCCATACATTGTATGACCTGTGTAAATAACAGACACTCAGAGCCTGCAGCACCTTTAACACCACCTGCAGATTCCACAATAAAGCCTGCTTTACAAACAGCAGCAACACCACTACAGGACTCTTTAATGCTGACCACTCCATTGACAATAGATAGTCAGGTAGTTCACGGTACCAGAAGCAAAACAAAAAGGACAACTCAAGTAGTTAAGGACAAAGAATTTAGAGGAAGGGTACAGCAACCAGAGTATTCTTGCTAGTCTAAACCTAGACGAATTAGACAAGTAGCGAGAAAGGAGAGGGAGTCATTTAGAAGGTGACGTGAACCCCCCCCCTTGAAGAGGAGGATATCTCACAGTGAGACAATCATTGAAGATACCTAGATCAATCCCGATATGACAGAAAGTACAAAAGCAAAACAAGTAACTCGTAGGCAGTACCCCATCAGGGAAATGCCTAAACCTTCTTTTGATCCGACCAGTGCAGTGAGTGCAAAATAATCCCCATACAATAAAAGTCTATACCCCATGGAAGCCCAATGAGATGATGGCAATTTTAAGCCAAATACCCGATCATAGAAAAGCACCTACTTCCTTTGTGGATCACTTAAGAACTACAATGCATGTATATCATGCAGACTCCCGAGATTTATGGGCAGTGATCCAGCAGATAATTACTCCAACTGAACACACTAGATTCCTACCAACTCTAGAACAGCCGACACATGAAGCACTGGCAAATATAATAGCAGACAATAGTGCAAGGGAAGAAGGTACACAAAAGGCTGGAGAAACTCAGCGCGTGCAGCAGCATCTAAGGAGCAAAGGAGATAGGCAACGTTTCGGGCCGAAACCCTTCTTCAGACAGTGCAAGGGAAGAGGCAGTTCTAACTGCCCTTGCGAATACTCTTCAGAAACCAAGGACTGAGTATGTAATTAGGAACGAGGCGCCAAAATCTGATTGAATCATGGGGCCCAGAGTACCAGCAAACTATGAATTGGAAGAAATAAGGGTTCTAGAAAATTTAGATCGCTATCATAGAGAAATACTTGCCCTGGAGCCAATCTCACTGAGACCAAATTGGAAAAGACACAGCATACGGGGACTAGCCAGTGTTATACTTATGGGGGAATGGGTCACTGGAGTAGGGAGTGTCCAACCAGAGAGAGGAACGAAAGAAGGGGGTCACAGAAGAATTTTCCAAGATCAGAGGGAGTGGAGAGAGCCCAGAGATCAACAAGATCACAGCGAGCAAAGAGGGAACTGGCAGGAAAATCAAGAACTAAGAGGGCAAATAACATTTTCTCATGCCTATGATTAGAACCTGTCTGGTTTTCAAGGACAAGTCTGCCAGTATCCCATCTCTGAGCCAGTTGAAGTAGTATATAGAGGAAAGGCAATCAGACACAGATTTGTGATAACAACCGGATTGAATTGCAATTTACTGGCTTGAGATTTATTCTGCGTTTTCCAATTGAAGATAGAATGTGGCGATAGAGGAATAGTAGTGACCCCCTGGGCTCCCTTACGGCAATGTTACTCCAAAGTGACCCCTCAATAGTGGTCCTTAGATCTGGACGAAGAAGCCCCACTTCACATTACACTGGCTTACGACATGAGTGGGAAGAATAAAGAGCTGGAGGGCATCTTTAAACCATATGAAGGACAGGACTGGGAGATAAGATTTGGCATTAGTTGAAGGAAAGGAGGGAGCTGAGGAACCAGTAAGATCCAGCAAATGCAAGAGATGCAGGAGCGATAGTGGAAAGGAGCAATCATTATGGCAGACCCGGACAATTAAAGCAATTGTATTTAACTAAAATGTTGTTGAGTTTTTTAGGCCTCCAGGATAGTGTTAAGGGGCTGTCCCACTGCGGCGACCTAATCCGCGAGTTGAGAAGAGTGCCTTCAACCTTCAAGATCGAGGGCACTCGCCTGGAAAACCTCGAGCTGGATCGACCGTCAGCGATGAAACCGTGAGCTGGATCGACCGACCACACACACACACACACATACACGCAAACATGTCACAAAGGCGGGGGCCAGGGAAAGCGGGAGCGCGCTTCTGAAATTCACACCCCACGATGAAGAGGAAAGTAAACGGCTGCCACAGTGTACGGTAAGTCCTTTAGAGAGCGCGGAGGGGGAGGGGGGAAGAGAAGAGGAGAGAGGGGGAGAGAAGGGGAGAGAAGGGGGGGAGAAGGAGTGGAGACACTTTAAAGAAGTATAATAAAGTTTAGCGGGCATTTTACCTACCGGTCGGTTTTCCCTGGTCCTGAAAACTCCAATGAGCCAATCAAAATGCCCGTTCAGCGAAGGAGATTGCCTACGGCTGCCCTCGACTGCCTGTAACTACATAGCGACCCCACTCCACTGCACTACGAGTCAAAAAGAACCATGCCGACCAAATTTTACTCGCGGAAATTTTTCAACATGCTGAAAATGTTTCCGCATCCTAGCTGAGGCCACCAGTATTCGGGAACTTCCCTCGAGCATGAAGGAGAGTTCCAGCGCTCTCATAGGACCCTATGTCGACCATGCTGCGAGTTTGAGTCGAGGGCAAACTTGCCTAAACTCGCAGATTAGGTCGCCGCAGTGGGACAACCCCTTTACCTATCGAGATCATGATCTGGGGAATGAGGAATACTAGTAAGTGAACCCTCAAGAACGGGCAGAAGACACAGCTCAGGTAGGATGAGTGAGCACCAATCACATCCAAGTAGCTCCCAAGAAAGTGGTAACTCTTTTCCTTTAATATCCAAGAATATCATAGACCACCAGCAGCATTGACAAATTGGTTCGGGAAATGCCAGAATAACAATCTACCAGAACTACAAGAGTTGCTCCTCACAGTAACATCCCTACTCTTACAGTTCCGAAATTAAAGAAGATCGATATAAACTGGTACAAAATTTAACAGCAATTAACTCAGTTGTAAACCTGCTCCATACATTCACTAGGGCCAAACCCTGCTCAGAAAAGGTAAGAACCTAACACTTCATACCAGCAAAGAAGATGAGTCGAGTCTCAGTGAATTAAAAAGGTACAGGATGCCTTCAGGGATTAAAAGAGATCATCAAGGCAGGCTCCAACTTTGGAAAGACTATTGTACAACAATCCCTTCTAGCTCTACTGCGCTACTTTGTCTGACTGGGCCATCTCAAGCCTAAAAAAGGGGTGGATGATTGCAACCTTCACGTGGTCCACTAATGCAATCAACCCGGCGTGCAAAAAACATGTAGATCAAATAGAACAAGTTGACTTGCAACTTTAGGCTGTGCACGCCATACGCAAGAAGAAGAAGAAGTAGAAAAAGAAGTCTAAAAAAAAACATGTGAATAGACATTGCTCTGTAGCCAGGAGACACCCACTCTGCACCCAAATTCTATCTACCCTCTATCATGAAATTGTAGGACATGATTCATGTCCATGGCAGTATTATTGGAATGACTTTAAAACCTAACACTTAACAATGGCCTACCAGGATGGCATGGGTTCCATTTCAGAAATAATTGAAAATTTTGATTTAGGCTCTGTATATGAATTGACCTAATATATTTTCTTGTCTCACCCCCAGAAGAGCAGTCAGAAGCGGGACAGGACTGTTTAGTGATCATCAAGGAGAGGACAGACCCTAACAGATGTCAGGAATGGCGGTGCTAATCTGACTGTAAAGATAGCCTGGGAACGTAAGGTGGTGGTATAAAAATGATGAGGTAGACTGCAAGTTAAATGACAAGTCCCCCTCGGAGAAGTCGATGCTAACCATCCAGGTAGTTACTCAGTTGCAGAAGGAGACTAATGATAATAAAAAAAACTATCATTGTCTATCAAAATATTACAGAAGAATTACATCAAATTAGAGGAGGTGCCAGGGTTATAGGTATTTGTTGTCAAAGTCGATGCAATCGGCAGGTGGATCAAAACTTGTCTAACCCTTGATAATAAAGCGGCTACTGTTATCAAGGAGTTAAAGAGAAATTATCCCTAGATTTGGCAACCTTATTCGACGATGATCCACGTCACATCGGAACAAATTGATAAAAATGATGCGAACAGCTGGGGATCCAACAACAATTGTATTGGGCTTATCAGGCTGCTGGATTTGTAGAAAGGTCAGATCAAACCCTTAAAACTAAAATTAACTAAATTGGAGGTAAGACTGAAATAGGTTTGATTAAAATTACTTCCCATAGTTTGTTTCAAATAGAAGTCATGCCTGTAGGGAAATCTGAACTGAACCCAGCCAAAATCATTATGATAGACCCTCAAGAATAGCATACCATAGAATCAAAATGTAATGAAAATAATCAATCTCCATCATGTGATTGTGGAGATGACTGACTACATTCTAGCCATGACTTTAGTGCTGAGAGAATTGTGTTCTAGAGTAGGAGCAGCATATAGTGAGAGGCCTTTTGTTGAAGATAGAAGGAAGGAATGCATAGGTTCATCTCCACCACTGTAAGAGTATCAGTGGAAACAGGGACTGCTAACTTACTTTATTCCAGGTTCGCTTAGAAGCTTCATACTCCACTATGGATCAAGCACAGATGAATTCTCAAGATGGATGGACGGGATTCACGCCCATGAAAACTCGGGAATTGAAGACTCATCAAATGGAAATCATGAAGCTACACCCACGGGAATTTGGGAAGCTTGGTGAAATTCTGGGAACATACATCAGCATCTTTTGCTAAGATATCTGTTAGAATAAAGCCGCCACTATTGTATTTTGATTATCATTAATGATGGATTATCATTCATGATAAAATTGAGGAATGTTAATATTGGCAAAAATAGAGCTATTATAAAATGGAAGATCTTTGCATTTGCAGGCCTGCTTGATTTCTTTCTGTGAAAGTGGCAAGATGGAATCACGGCTCCAATGAGTCTGCATCCCAGATGGAAGTTGATAATAAGGAGAGGTCCAGATGTCCTAACTTTGTTAATATGTATGAAGGTTTGCAGAGGGAGCTAAGAAGGTCTGCAAATGCATAATGGGGATTGGTTATAAAAGGGGGTGTGAAATGGTATTGTAAATAATGTTGCACGGTGTTTGTGTTGCTGTTTAACTATTGGCTGAAGTGTGAAGCCTTGTTTAAATTGTTTATAGTACCTGGGAAAATGTTACATTATTTGGGTCAACTGACTCTCATCCAGAAGCTTCTGTAGAAATATTGTAATGGGGTGCTTTGTAATTGGGTTGGGGAACTGTCAATAACACTTTAATGTAATCAATATCTGTGATTGGTTTGTAGGGGCTACCACCCCATTGTAGTTCTGCCCTGCAGGGTCCAATGACGTATAAAACTGATCCCCACTAGGATCGTTGTTGATCTTCTGGAGGGGCGTATGGGACTGCGTAACCTTTTGAAGGTATCTGCTAGCACGAGGCTGAACGGCTTGGACAAGCAGAGACAAGGATCGATCCCGCGGTGGTTAGATATTGTATAGGGAGTTCATTATTGCTTAATAAAATAACGTTTAGTGGTCCAGTGCTTGACTCAAGTGTTTTACTGAACTAGACTAAGGCGGTTAGTTCTAGAAGCATAATTACAACTGTGGTGGATGTTTATGTTAAAATGTATGTAGTGTGTTTTGTTGCTTTTTATTGGTATGAATGTATGGCAAATCAAATTCCTCGTATTTGCAAAACATACTTGGCTATTATTGTATGATTATAATTATGGTTAATCTTTATTTCCTTTATCTAAAAAAAGTATAATTATTGAAAAGTCAGACTTCATTAAAGTATCGTCATCTTTAAGTGACAATTCGATGGTACTTAAAAACTTCTTTGATCATCATCTTTAACAGTGACAATTCAATGGTACTTAAAACCTCGTAAGATAACCTGTGTTCACGATAAGCACTATATAAATTTATCTCCTTTGTTGAAAGGTTTTGTGGCTTTTTCTCTGAATATAGAGAACAGTAACACAGTAAAACTCTGATAATCAGGCACGCTTAGAACTACGGTGACGCTGGACTGGCAGACTCTCTGAACTATTATAAGTTATTTCTATTAATATCCGAACACGCTGTACATAATATTATAATACATATTCCAGGGATTCAGCAATGGTGAAAGAGAGCGCATGAACCAGGCCCCAATGAGTGGGAAGGGAGTGTGGGAACTGGGGCCTCGGAGTGTGCAAATAAAGTGGAAGAACCAGGGCCTGGGTTATTGGCAAGGGTGCCAAAAATATAAGAATTTTTCAATATATTTTAATTGTAAATGTGTCCTTCAATTTATCTTTGCACAATAATGTAATTAAGTGACTTAACCCTTTATACGAATTTAGTCTTCCTGTAACCTATCCAAAAGTGTATTGTTAATCATTCACGTTGGCAATTGGGAGTAAGAGGAGTTATGGCCTTAAAAATATACTTTATTCTACTGTATTGAAATAAGTCATTGTTACACGCTTCAACTTCAGTTTATTTCATAGTCAAAATACTGCCCTGTTTCTCAAGGGTTAAACAGGATTTGTTTTTGTAGAAAAATAATAAAGTGGTAACCTGGCAACAACATGACTCGAATTGAATTGGTGCCTACCAATGATCACATGACATAGGGAGAAAGCATTACCCTGGGGGTAGTAATCAACTTCAATAATTCGAAAATGGTATCTTATCAGTTTTAGTCTAATTAACAACACATATGGCAGTTTCATTTAGAACCAAATTTAACGTAGCTATAGATATTTTATTCAACAGTTTTGTGAAACATGCATTGCTTTGGTTAGTGGTCAGGAGGCTTCATGAAGGATATTAAGCTGGTGGTTTCAATTCTTCAAATAATATGCCGCAGCTTTAATTATGTCACACTTTCTCTTCTCCGATCACAGAGTAAATGTAATTGTGAACGAACCTCCGTGGCAGCAGATGGAATTTATTAATGTTAAGATGCACGAAGGAGGAAGGTTGATGGGGTTGTGGTATTTTGCAAATGTTAAACAGGAAGATATTTTAGACAACCTGTGCAATATGTTCTTTGCCCTTCTGAATTACTACTGTTTCTTGCAATGACTACTGGTAGTGGTTCAGCCATCCAACCGGAAGCTAATTGATAATAGTTAGCTCTTTTCAGATCTGAAAGAATGGAAATGAAGCAGTTTATCTGTACAAATTACATGGCAGTGTATAATGTTTGAGGCAGAGAAGGAAACAAAATTGCTTCCAGACGAGATATCTCACAGAGATGGATTCAGTTGCCCATAATTTGAAACAAACACTTAGTAGGTGGCAATCTGTTGCAAGGCTATCAGAACAATTTGAAAGATGGTACAAAGCAATATTCTCTGCCACTGATTCATGTGCTTATAATCTTTGATGTATGCCAATTGACAGCATAAAATGGCATAAACAAAATTGGCTCAGAGAACTGTAACATCAACCGATTGTCTCTTTTACATGTGGCGTGCATTTCCAAAGGCTGGAATACAGGGAACATTGAATAGGAATATAAGTTAGCAACACAGTGGTGCAGTTGGTAGAGTTACTGCCTCTCAGCGCCAGAGACCCGGGTGTGATCCTGACCACTGCTGCTGTCTGTGCGGAGTTCTCCATGTGACCATGTGGGTTCCCTCCGGGTGCTCTGGTTTCCCCCCAGAGATCTAAGATGCGCCAATTTGTAGGTTAATTGGCCGATATGAAAAACTAAAATTACCCCCAATGCGGAGCGACTGGATGAGAAACTTAGATAACATAGAGCTGCTGTGAACAGGTAATTGATAGTCAGCATGGACTCAGATGGGCCGAAGGGGCCTGTTTCCATGCATTATCTCTAAACTAAAAGCAAAATCTTAAAAAACAAAGCTATTTATTGAGCCAGATTGTGCTATTGACCAGCCAGTGGTTCATGAGAGCAATGTTGGTGAGCTGGAGTAAACTGCCAACATTCTTACTTCTGTGCCTGCACATTGCAAAGTAGAAGTCAGGAAAGAGCTGGAGGTCAGATGGCGTTTCCAACCTTAATTGTAAGGGTATGTGCAAGTTAATATTTGGGATCTTTCATTTGTAAGTTAGTCTAGCTTAGAGATGCAGCATGGAAACAGGCCCTTCGACACATCGAGTCGACGCAGACCATTAATCACCCATTCTCAGTCATTCTATTTTTTTAAAGAAGGAACTGCAGATGCTGGAGAATCGAGGGTACACAAAAAGCTGGAGAAACTCAGCGGGTGCAGCAGCATCTAAGGAGCAAAGGAGATAGGCGACGTTTCGGGTCGAGACCCTTCTTCAGACTCTTGTGAAACTGTCTCCGTAGGGAGGAGGAGAACTTCTTCAAAGTAGGCATACCTTGAGGAGATATCGCAGTGGAGTAGACAAAGTTTTAAAGAAGGAACTGCAGATGCTGGAGAATCGAGGGTACATCGATTATCTCCTTCGCTCCTTAGATGCTGCTGCACCCGCTGAGTTTCTCCAGCTTTTTGTGTACCCTCAGTCATTCTATGTTCCTTCCTACCCATCACATTACTTACTAGCTGTATGTCAGTCAGCATTTTGCAGCACATTTGGACAATGTAGCATGAATGCTTGCACCAAGGTAGGTGTTAGTTGGACAGTGGCACAGATGATAAAGCAGCTGTCCCACACTGAACCCTGGTATACTAGTTCCCTCTCTAACTATGTGCATTTACAGGTGCTCCAGTTTCTGCACACGTACTAAAGCCATGTGGGTGGGTAGGTTAATCGGACACTGTAGATTGCTCCTGGCGCAGAGCCAAGTGGGAGAATAAGGGGACGGAGTGGACTGCTGGGGATGCGACCACAATCAAGTGGGATGCGTATAAATGGAAGCTTGATATAGTCTAGACTCAGTCGGTTTTTGTTTAGTTTAGAAATACAATGCGGAAACAGGCCCTTCAGCCCACCGAGTCTGTGCCAACCAGTGATCACTGCAGACTAACACCGTCCTACACATACTAGGGACTATTTTTACAATTTTACCAATCCAATTCGCCTGCAGACCTGTGTATCTTTGCAGTGTGGGAGGAAACCGGAGCACCCGGAGAAAACTCATGCATGTCACGTACAAACTCCATATACGCGGCACCCGTAGTGAGGATGAAACCCAGGTCTCTGGCGCTGTAAGGCAGCAACTCTATGGCAGTGGCAGCATGGCACCTTGAATGTGTTGGGTGAATGCCATGTTGCATGCTTAATAATTATGACTAAACAGCAGTAAGTTCAAAGGATCAGGATCTAGGAGGAAGACTCATTCAATACTTTTATGGAGTGGTTGCATAGGGAGTCTTCAGCCCTGATTTTAGCTTGTGTAACCTTCTTGCATCCAGTAGGAGGATTGGTTTAGATCACGCTGCATGGCGAGGAGCCATGTGGCCATCTGCTGACATCAACACCTGACATCAACACAGATGCAGATCAATGTATTCCACTTAGACAAATGATTAATATTGCAGAAACTACTCTGTTCAAAGGAAGCTGAAAGAACAAATTCAAATAACGATTGGAAAATATGTGTGAGCACTGCTCCATTCTGACGAACTGTAATGTTGGGTGGTTCTTCAGGAGCGTTTCAAACAAGGTGTGTTTCACTTCATGCATCACTGTATGAAGGAAGCCTGATTTACTATACAACTACATTGGAGGGACGTACCTAATGATGTTGCTGGCATTGGAGAGGGTCCAGAGGTACTTTACGAGAATGATCCCGGGGATGATTGAGTTAACATACGATGAGTGCGTGATGGCTCTGGGCCTGTACTCGCTGGAGGTTAGAAAGATGAGGGGAGACCTCACTGAAACTTACTGAATGGAGAAAGGCCTGGATAAAGTCAATGTGGATAAGATGTTTCTAGTAATGGGAGAGTCTAGAACCCGAGAGCACAGATTCAGAATAAAAGGACTAACCTTTAGAAAGAAGATGAGGAAGAATTTCTGTGGTCTGGAGGTGGTGAATCTATAGCATTCATTGCCACTGATGGCTGTGATGATATAAAAGTCATTGGGTATTTTTAAAGCATAGATCCGACAGGCTCTTCATTCATAATGGTGTCAAAGGTTATTGGGAGAAAACAGGAGAATGGGGTTGAGAGGGAAAGATAGATCTTATGAATGCATCTTGCAAAATAGTTGGAATAAGGTAAAAACTGATGAGTTAAGTTTAGTTTAACAGAGGTCCGTTACTGCATGGTGGTTCATGGGAGCTGATGCCTGGGCTCCGTGCTTGTTTTGTGCTCAGGTGGACATCGTAAGTTCATCATAAGTCGCAGGAGCAGAATTGGGCTATTCGGCCCATCAAGTCTACTTCCCCATTTAATCATGGCTGATCTATCTCTCCCTCCATAACCTCTAACACTCGTACTAATCAAGAATCTATCTATCTCCGCTTTAAAAATACTCAAAGCAGGGAGTACAGGAAAGTACACACAGCAGCAAGCGGCCTCTGTAACACCTGTGGGCTGAAGTGTTGAGTCACATCGTAAATGTTAATGGTCTAGCAGTTGGAACCAAATTTATTCGATCTCAGCAATTGTTGTGAATAGTGCTCAAAATGCTTTAAAGAATGCTATAGTTTCAGAGAAGGTTAAGAAACAGTCCGGAATAAAAAATCTTCAACTGTCAAACTTCAGTGAATTGAGGAAGAGCAAAGTAAATTGAAATCAAATAAAATAGGAACAGGGATAGAGTACTTGACTGTCAGCTTACAATTATATCATGGCTATGTTGATCTATGCTGGCCTTAATGCCTCTACTGTGCCAGTTCCCATAACCTCAATCCTGCAATCTTTCAAATATTTATCAATGTGCACCCTAAATATATCCAATGACTTAGCCTCCACCACCCTCAGGGACAGTGTTCCAGAGACCAAAGAATTCCAGGATTTCACAAACGTCTGACAGAAAAATATTTTTTTTGTACACAATTTCAGGCAATAAAATATGGGAAAATTCAGTCGCAGGGAGGGAGTTGGACTTGACAAGGAGATGGTTCAAGTCTATTCACCTGAAAACCCACAATCAAATCCCCCTCAACTGGGTGTATAGGCAATGGTCTTTAATAGCGAGCTGCCTGGCGTGATGAGGTTGGGTGGGGAGTCACGTCTCCACATGTTACTCAAGGATCTATCATAAAGCTTTAGACAGGCCAGGAAATGGAGTTTCGACGAAGATAAAGGCCCCGGCAGTGGATCAACCAGAGGTGGATCCCATGACTGATGAAGAAAATGAATACTGCAGGAAGTCAGAGATCTCGACTTTGCCACCACCAATTTTAGTTCAGTTTCGAGATACAGGCCCTTTGGCCCATTGCTTCTCCACTGACCAACAATCGCCCAGAAGTTAGTTCTATCCTACCCACTAGAGACAATTTACAGAAGCCAATTAACCTACAAACCAGCACGTCTTTGGAATTCTGAATCCCCAGGTTGTCAGGACTGTGCAGTCAATGCACACCAAATTCCCGAGGTTGGAAGAAGTTATCTGGAGGTTTCTACAATTGGAATAACATCCTCTGAACCATCTAGGCCAGTGTAGTTAGGGACAGGACTCATCAAGACACATTTTCTCATGCGTGGTTGTGGTTGGATTGTGATCTAGCACCTGAACTGAGACGGGTTGCAGTTTTGGTGCCTGATATCTATATTTGGAGCTTCTCTGATCATTCTGCACAGGAGAGATAAGAAAGGTTTCCACAAGTTTAGGCAGCTTTATCTACATGTGACTGGATTACCATGTCCAGTGGGATTACATTCCACCATCAGGAGGAGAGAGGCTTCCAAAAGGTGAGCTTTACCTGTCTGGATAATTGGCAAAATACAACCAGAAAACATGTCTTAAGAAACAGGCACAAATTTCCCAAACTGGATGCAAATAATCGGCCTCAACGCTGTCATGTCCTCTATCGAGCCATGGCCTGCTTCAAAGAGAAGAGCTTCATGAGACCTAGGAGCAGAATTAGGCTATTTGGCCCAATTAGTCTGCTCTGCCTTTCGATTGTGGCAGATTAACTTTTCCCTCTCAAACCCATTCTCCTGCCTTCTCCCTGTAACCTTTGACACCCTTACTAATCAAGAACCTATCAATCTCTACTTTAAAAAACACCCAGCATCTTGGTCTCCACACCTGTCTGTGACAATGAATTTCACAGATTCACCACCGTCTGGCTAAATAAATGGTTCCTCATCCCCATTTAAAGGTACATCCTTATAGTACGAGGCTGTGCCCTCTGGTCCTAGACTCTCACACTACGAGAAGCAACCTCTCCACACCCACTCTATCCAGGCCTTTCATTTTTTCAGTAGATTTCAATGAGATATCCCTTCATCCTTCTAAACTCCAGCAAGCACACGCCCAGAGTCATCAAACGCTCCTCATACACTAACCCAATCGTCCGCTGAATCAATCTCGTAAACTTCCACTTTGGAAACAGTAAAGAAAAAAAGAAAAGAAAATAAAGACAAAAGACACCGCTCCCCATCTCGCCGCCACCAGTACAAATAACCGTACACAATTTCAATTGGCAGTTCAGGGATCCAAGACTGGACTCACAAGACATCTCAGAATGCAAAGGTAAACCTGTGTTGGAGATCAGGGGATTTCCAAACACTATTCAAACACATGATAGCCACTGAGAAAGAGCTAGAAAGCAGGAAAACTGCAAATGACCATTGAATGGGTATTCGCTCTCCAAGTGCAGGGAAACATAGAAACACAGAAAATAGGTGCAGGAGTAGGCCATTCGGCCCTTCGAGCCTGCACCGCCATTCAATATGATCATGGCTGATCATCCAACTCAGTATCCTGAACCTGCCTTCTCTCCATACCCCCTGATCCCGTTAGCCACAAGGGCCACATCTAACTCCCTCTTAAATATAGCCAATGAACTGGCCTCAACTACCTTCTGTGGCAGAGAATTCCACAGATTCGCCACTCTCTGTGTGAAAAATTATTTTCTCATCTCGGTCCTAAAAGACTTTCCCCTTATCCTTAAACTGTGACGCCTTGTTCTGGACTTCCCCAACATCGGGAACAATCTTCCTGCATCTAGCCTGTCCAACCCCTTAAGAATTTTGTAAGTCTCTATAAGATCCCACCTCAATCTTCGAAATTCCAGCGAGTACAAGCCAATTCTATCCAGTCTTTCTTCATATGGAAGTCCTGCCATCCCAGGAATCAGTCTGGTGAACCTTCTCTGTACTCCCTCTATGGCAAGAATGTCTTTCCTCAGATTAGGAGACCAAAACTGTACGCAATACTCCAGGTGTGGCCTCACCAAGACCCTGTACAACTGCAGTAGAACCTCCCTGCTCTTGTACTCAAATCCTTTTGCTATGAATGCTAACATACCATTCACAGGGATGACACCACACCACAGGGGTGAATCAGGATGAATATAAAAAGTACAGGGAAGGAAAAAAAGAATAGCCAGCAGAAGAATAGACTAACAGAAAAAATTAAAATTAGAATTGTCAGAGGGAAGAATTAGGGACAAAAATGGAGATCTATTGGTGAAAGCAACAGCTACAGTTAGGTAACACAATTTATACTTTCAATTGTGCTTAGCAAAGGATTTTGCATTATTGCACATAAGAACACTGTTGTGATGAGATGAGGTAAGAGATTATTGAAACATCTAACAGTACTTAGCATGGGTTAGTAACTCAGTCTGGATGGCCTGTGTTACAAATGACAGGCTTGGAAATGTGGACTATAAATTTCTATTCTTCCTTGCCTGTCATGTCATAGGGGGTAAAAATGGGTCATTTGGTCCATCGTCTACTCTGCCATTCAATCATGGCTGATCTACCTCTCCCTCCTAAGCCCATTCTCCTGCCTTCTCTCCATAACCTCTGGCAACTGTACTAATCAAGAATATATTGATATCTGCCTTAGAAATATCCACTGACTTGGCCTCCACAGCTTTTTGTGGCAAAGAATTCCACAGATTCACCACCCTCTGACTAAAGGCATTTCTCCTCATCTCCTTCCTAAAAGAATGTCCTTTAATTCTGAGGCAACCAGTCAAGTTAACATCTGTGTTGGGAATGCTTTTGGAAACCACAGTCTATGGGATAATTGCAGGTCATTTGGCCAAATATGGATGAACAACGGAAAACCGATATGGAAGTGTTCAGGACTCCAGCACCAGGAGCCGTGCTTTCAGTTGCCAGAACCAAAGCTTTTGATTTCCCTTTTGAAACTTCACTGTCCCTCTATTATTGTTTCCTTATTTTCGAAATGTTGTACTGTAAGCTCACCTTTGTTCAAGGTTTCGCCTCTGTGCCCTTGTCTGTCCCAAGGCAGCTCAACGACAATCACACCTGTGAGGCGTGTTCTGATATTCTTTACTGCATTGAAAGTGTTATATAAAAACCCGAGTACTGGTAGCACCTCTGGCTTTTTCTTCAAAACTTTGCCTCTCCCTTTCTCTGAAAGCCAATACCCTTGTGTGGAGCAAGAGGAAGCTCATTTTAAAACTCAAAGGAAGAACAAAACAGTCTGAAAATCAATTACATGGAGCGAGTCGGCAGCCCAGCTCATTAAAGTGAATCAATGCCCAGTGTGAATTTAATAGATGGAATTTTATGAATCTCTCAAATATACTGTTATCTGTAGGATATATAAATATCACTCTCATGAGTATTCCTGATAGTACAGCATATTTCAATGTCTAAAGAATGTACAGTAATTGCAATGCTTGCCAAATTCTCACATGTCTTTGTATATTTCTAAAAATAAATTCTATGATATAGTAACTTTAAACGAAACACTTGGTGAAGTTAATCAATCTTCTCAAACTTCACCTTAGCCTGCAGACTTCTGGAAATAATGTGGTCCAACAATTAAAAGGCCATATCATGAATAAAATGAAACAATACTCAAAATGCATTAAAGTAAGTGGACAATAAATTGCCTTACCTTTGTGATGTGTTTCTGTAGTTCTGTCTGCAAAAGGAAAGTTGCATTAGCCATCATTTTCTCTTTAGTACGAAGACAAATGTATCATAATTTAGCTCAAAACACATTAAATGGAGATTATAGCCCTAAATTTGAATGATCTAGCAAAAGCAGATTTGGCAGTGCTCCCTCTCTGAGATGAGAGGGGTCAAGAAACAAGAAACATAGAAACATAGAAACATAGAAACATAGAAATTAGAAATTAGGTGCAGGAGTAGGCCATTCAGCCCTTCGAGCCTGCACCGCCATTCAATATGATCATGGCTGATCATCCAACTCAGTATCCCGTACCTGCCTTCTCTCCATACCCTCTGATCCCCTTAGTCACAAGGGCCACATCCAACTCACTCTTAAATATAGCCAATGAACTGGCCTCAACTACCCTCTGTGGCAGAGAGTTCCAGAGACTCACCACTCTCTGTGTGAAAAAAGTCTTTCTCATCTCGGTCTTAAAGGATTTCCCCCTTATCCTTAAGCTGTGACCCCTTGTCCTGGACTACAAGGGATTGGTATTTGGGATAGAACCTGGACTTGGTAGTGTTCATCCTCCTTCCAATCCCATTGGAAATCCCATTCCTTTCAAGTATTTGAAACCAGAATAGCAATACACTGACTGCGTAAGAAGCAGTGGATAATCTCATTAATTTGAAGGCTAATTTTGGGAATATAAACTACCTTTCTCACCTAAACCCCAACTGAGAGATTCAAGAGATTCAAGAGATTTGCAACATGAACAAAAAGTTTTGGAAACATTCAGTGAATGAGTTAGTGGGTGTGAAGGTAACATGTACTGTCCATGACCCCCTATCAAAAGGTCTCTATGCACAAAATGGCTGCCTGATCTATTGTGGCCAATTGCTACCATAGTCAAATAGGACCAGATTGAATCAATTTTCTGAATGTGAATTAGCCTGATCCAAGGCTACGGTAAATGCAGATAATCATTTCATGATGTCAATTTTGCTTCCAAAATTTCATCAATATAATTATTTCCTGTTCTAGGATTTACGAAGGAAACTGGATTGAGCAGAAAGTGGTTCAATTTATCCAATATCTGTCCTGGAATTTCAGGGATTAACCTCGCAAAGAATAAAATTAGTGCAGAAAATATCAAAAGTGAAATCAAATCCAATCATGGAAGCAACCAAACATACTTGAAATAAGTATTTTCCCCCCGGGGTTGGAGAATCAAGAACCAGAGGGCATAGTTTAAAGGTGAGAGGGAAAAGATTTAATAGCAACCTAAGAGACAACTTTTTCCACACAGAAGGTGGAACATATATATGGAATGAGCTGCCAGACAAAGTGTTTGCAGTAGATACATTAACAGTATCTAAAAGTCATTTGGACAGGTACATGAAAATTTGTCGAGGGATACAAATTGTCGAGGACCAAATGGAACTAGCTTAGATGGGCATCTTAGTCAGCATGGTCAAGTAGCTGACAGGTCTGTTTTCCATGCTGTATGACTCTCTGACTCAAAACTCAATAGGGCCAGATAGGATCTGTGGAAGAAGGCAGCGATGATTGTTCTGATGGAAGATGATCAACCTGAAACATTCATTCTGTAACCCTCTCTCCACAACCATTGTCTAATTAATTGAATATTATCTTTTGAAGAGTAATTATTTTTTATATATCACAGACAAAATACTGATTATAGCATTCCTCTATTTTTTTTTCATGTGATGACAGTTTTGAAACATGATCTTACCCAATCAATTCTGAAATATATTTTTGTTTGATATAATGTGATGAAATCAGGAGTTTCAATAATTTATTACAATAAATTAACAAAACAATACATTGTCTTTTAAAAAAAGAATAAATGCTTCTTGATGATCTCAAAATGGTGGTTGCAAGACGTTAATGCTGAGATGCGGCGTATTAATTTGTTAATAGCTTTCTAATTCGAATCAGGAATAGACTCCATTCTGTGGAGCTGCATACCCACGAGAAGCTGCAGAGAAATAGTTCTTCATATACTGTTTTAGGCACTGCACCCAACATGATATTAATTTGCAGTCAAGGACCACAGAATTATTGCTTGCCCTGAATCTTATAACCTCAGATAGAAAAGGAAATTAAGCCTCTGCAGCAATCTCTGGTTCCAATTCTCTCTCATTAAAACATTATATCAAATAGAAAGTTCAATCACCAACTTCAATAGGGAGATTATTTATTTCATTAGCAGAGACAAGCAATAGAAATTACAATTTTGTAATTTTCAAAAGCATCAGGCCAAGATCATTTTTCATTCTGAAATGTCTGAATCCAAAACATTTCTGCAATGGACTCAATTAGTTTCAAAATACTGGAATAATGGACTGAACAAGACTGAAATGAAAGGTATCTGTTAAATAATATCTAACTTATTCGCAAATAAATTAATTTCTGGACAGCTTATTTTACAGCTGACTAGAACAAGCAAGTGAAATATTTCTAAAACTCAATCTGTTCTAAAACAGCAGAAGATAATTTGTGATTTACAAAGGATAGTAAAATTTGCTTTAAATGAATTGGTCGACAGAGTTGTTCCTTGCCTTCCCACATGCTGCAGCAAAGGTTGCAGAAAGTCAGAAGCAGCACTGGTAATTTCTTCCCAGCACATTACAGGCTACAGAAGCAGAAGAGCAAAGAAAAATCTTAAAAATAGCTTCTGCACAAAACCACAAAAACAAAACACTGTTCATCAAAACTCATCTATACCCGCCCCACACTACCACCTTTCATCATTCAAACATTCAAACTATTTCCAATTAATTGATTGCCAAAAGTATTCACTCCCTGACTTCCTCTCTCTATATGTATTTTAGAGAGAGAAATTTGGTTTAGTTTTGAAATATAGCATAGAAACAGCCACTTTGCCCCACTGAATCCACGCTGACCAGTGATCCCCTAACACTAGTTCTATCCTACACACTGGGGACAATTTACAGAAGCCAATTAACTTATAAACCTTCGTGTCTTTGGAGTGTGGGAAGAAAACAGAGCTCCTGGAGGGAACCATACAACCTCTGTACAGCCAGAACCTGTAGTCAGGACTAAACCCGAGTCTCTGACATTGTTTAAGGCAGCAATGTTACCACTGTGCCATCCTGAGTCTAATTAGATAGGTCCTCAGAAAAATCAAGTTCATGATTTCTGATTTTATTACAATACAGTACAGAAGATGAGACTATTGAAAATATTATTGCAAATGTGTGATGGGGAATAAATTAATGGGAATACCATACTTAACAGAAATAGAGTTGATTCACTCGAAGAAATGCATTCTTGAGTGATAATGGTACTTACAAATCTCCAATAATGAGCTGCCTACAAAGAAATGTACAATGACATGTTCCATAAAAGATAGAACTTCAACATGGCAACTGCTGAATAGATAAATTGTCTCAACCAATTTATTTCAATAACATTTGTGAAAACAGCAACTAAAAGTAAGATTTTAGCTTTACATTTATGCAGAAGAATTGCATTTTTTTTGTGGATTGTTCCAGCAATACAATTGTGAAAATATTTAATGAGCACTTCAAGTGCACTTAGGATGTCTTGAGGTCATGACAGGAAAGTAACATTCAAGAAAGAAGAAACCTCTGTGTATACTAAATGTTAAACAGAACATGAAAATCGGTGATATTATAACATCTCATGTCCAAATTGATCACAAAAATAAACTTACAATCCTTGCAAGCGAATCCACATCTTCTCGGGATTATCAGGTTTTAAGTACTCCAGGGTGCTTTTGCCAAGTTCCTTGATTTCTGCAGGTGTGGTCTCCATGGTGTAAATTCTGTGGTGAAACAGCAACAGTTTAGACAAGTTCAGCAACTTTAAATCTGCCTTTTGCTTCATCTCCCTCTAGGATAGCACCTTTCATGTCACTTACCTTCCAAATCATTTTTTTTTCCCTTTCAACTAAGGATCAGGATTGTTTTTTGGCTGCACTTTAACATTAATTGTTCTGAATGAGAGTAGTGTTGTTGAATGTATGGCAGTGCCAAGATTTAAGCAGCTAATACCAGACAATCACCACAGATTCAATGTACGTTAAAACTACAAACACTTGCAGGGTTCTTTAAGAGATCCGCAAAAGGCATTTAAGTTTGTTAGATTCTCCAAAAGACCCACAAGTATTCCAATGACCAGGATTGGTTAGAATTGGGTCATTACTCTCATTTCCCTTTTCTGCTCCTGAAGACAAAAACAGATACTTAATAACTTGCTGTGCAGTGCTACATAGAATTACCAAAGGAAAGAATAACATCTTCACAAATCCAGGTAAAAGACTGAGATATAACTTGGGAGTGGTCACCGCAGACTCGCATCACCTTTAGAATGGAAACACAGATAAGATGGAAATGACTGAACTCCACAGGTTGTTATTTAAAAAAATACTCATAACAGCTAATGGTGAAGTCACAATTATTTACCCTCTCCTAGCAACTATGCCCACTAGGTTCCCGGCAATTTAACCTAGAGATTTAGCAGCTGCACACTATCGGCACATTGTATCCTCAGAGATAACATCTACAAATCCCACATCTAAATTGCATTCAAATATATATGCAAGGAAGAAGAAAAACGATAAAGCAAGTAATACCATAGGCCAAATAATTCACTTGCCAAAAGGCACAATTTCATTCTAATTAAGTAATTTGTAGCTCAAGACGATAGCACCAAAACCAGAACAAACCCTCTGGCTGGGACGATACTGTAATAGTGAGATTAATGAAATTCAATGACCAGTTAAAGGGTAAACAGGAAGTATGCCTGATCTACAAAATATATTACACTAAAACCTAAAAGATTACAGATGCCATTTATGTTATGAATTTTAGTACATCTGTGTTTAGTAAAGACAAACTAATCTGAATTCCTTCAACACCAGGGCACACCAATTTCAATTATATTAAAGCTGCATTTTGTTAGCTCTGTCCTATTCTACTGACAGCCAGCACTATTATTATAGCTCTCATATAGTCTACGGAAATAGGCATAATGGTGACTAAGGAGACCATATGTATTAAAATCTAGTTACTTGATATGCCACTAGATTAACTGGCCAATTATATTACTCTTTATGAATCTCTGCTGTAAAATGACTGATACATTTACATTTCTTATTGCACTTGAGAGTACTTCAGTGAATGTGTTGTACTTTGTGATGTTTTCAAGAGATGCAATTAAGCTTTTTCAAAATGTCTTTGTTTTTTTTTCCTTCCTTTCTTTACTGTAACTCTGTCCTACTAATTTGCTGAAAACATTGTAGTAAATGTAAAAAAAAAAAACTGTAATACTGTGGGCTAAAAGGTCTCTATTAATTTTACATCTCAGCTCCAGTTAACCACTGCTTATACAATTGCTATCCACAATCTCTTGTTTTAAACCTCAAGATGTATATGATAACAAAACAGATTATGAATATAATGGAAAGTGAAATAAACAAGATGAAAGCCCACAAAAATATATATTGTCAGGGGAATAATCAATGTGATGATTGAGAAAAAATATAATTTGTTTATGTTTATGATTTTTATTGTCACATGTACTGAGATATAGTGAAATATGTTATACCATACATAAGTGCATATATACATATATATATATATATATACACATATATACATACATATATATACATATACATATACATATATACATATACATATATACATATACATATATACATATACATATACATATATACATATACATATATACATATACATATATACATATACATATACATATACATATATATATATATATATACACATACATATATATATACATACATATATACATATATATACATACATACATATTAATAGAATATTGACTGGCCTTGAGGGGGATACGACATATATTGCCTGAAGTAGATTCATATTGCCCGAGTCGAAGACGAGGGCAATATGGATCTAGTGAGGGCAATATATGTCGTATCTCCCGAAAGAGGACAGTCAATATTGTTATTATTACCCATTATCAGACATCTAGAGGAAAATCTGAACATCTCATATGATATGAATGTATCTATACATTTTGCAATATGCATTGCAACATTGTAAAGAAGGGTACTAAAACCATTGCAACATTGTATATAAGGGTACTAAAACAATGTAACATTTATGTTTCATTTATGTAATTTATGTCATTCATTTATGTGACAATGTGAAGGTCGAAGTTTTAAAACGGGAACCTTTTCTCGCAAACGGCAGCCATTTTTTTTTTTTGAGAATAAATTTTAAATTTCCCACGCAGCGTCACGTTGCCGTCACGCAGCGTCACGTTCCCGGATGTGAGACCAGGGGAATATAAGGTTATATTCCCCGCTGTTTAAACAGGCAAACTCCATAGGGGTTGGCTAGAAAGGGGAATATAAGAAAATATTCCCCTGTTAGCCCTGCTGGCAGTAAAAATGAAGGGAATATGATTTGGTAAAACCATACCTCAGATGGCTGATATGGGTAATAAATACATATATATACATACATATATATACATACATACATATATATATATATCTCTATCTATATATATCTATCAAGGCAATGCAAAAGGGAACAAAAAAGTAGTATATAGTGATACAGCTACAGAGAAAGTGCAGATAGAAAGGTGTAATTACCACAAGGAGATAGGTTGGGAGATCAGGAATTCATCTTAGTGTGCAAGAGGCCCATTGAAGGGTCTGATAACAGCAGGAAAGAAATTGTTCACAAGTCTCATGGTACATGTGTTTATTCTGCGTGACAAGAGAATGGCCAGGGTGTGAGTGGTCCTTGATTATGTTGGCTGCTTTCCCAAGGCAGCAGGGATTGTATATGGAGTGAATGAAGGGGAAATTGGTTTGTGTGATGGACTGGGTAGTTATGACCAAGGTCATAAGTGATAGGAATAGAATTAGGCCATTTAGCCCATCAGGTCTACTCCGCCATTCGATCATAGCTGATCTATCTCTTCCTCCTAACCCCATTCTCCTGCCTTCTCCCCCATACCCTCTGACACCCGTACAAATCAAGAAATGTTTACACTCTCTGCAACTTCTTGCTGTCTTTGGCACAGCATTTTCCATACCAAGCTACAAAGCATCCAGATAGCATGTTTTCTAGGGTGCACCCATAAAAGATCTGTGACTTGTACCTGTAAAATAACTGTGACAAAGACGATCTCTTACGTTCTTTTATGACTTGTTAAAGCTTGGCTGCAAATAGCGCCATTGAAAGAAATAAGAATAAAATTTATATTTCTTTTGAGACAACACAAAAGAATCACAGAACAATAAATAGGCCATAATACAAGAACCCAAACAATTCAGGCTTCAAAGGACAATAAAAATAGAAAATATTGCAAATACTCTGCAGGTCAGGCAGGATCTCTGGAGAGAGAAGCAGAGTTAGCAATTCCCATCTATGATCTTTGATCTGAATGTTGCATCAATCACAATGAAAGATCATTGATCTGAACCATTAACTCTCTCCCTCTCCCTTCACAGATGCTGTCTGACGTATAGAGTTATTCCAGTAATATCTAATATTTCATTCAATTCAACTATTTTGACAGTAATTGAGTAACCATATAACCATATAACCACATAACAATTACAGCACGGAAACAGGCCCTCTCGGCCCTTCCAGTCCGTGCCGACCATTTGTTTTCCCCTAGTCCCATCTACCTGCACTCAGACCATACCCTTCACGTCCATATACCTATCCACTTTACTCTTAAATGTTAAAATCGATCCTGCCTCCACCACTTCTGCTTGAAGCTCATTCCACACAGCCACCACCCTCTGAGTAAAGAAGTTCCCCCTCACGTTACCCCAAAACTTCTGTCCCTTAATTCTCATGTCATGCCCTCTTGTTTGAATCTTCCCTACCCTCAATGGGAAAAACGTATCCACGTTAATTCTGTCTATCCCTTTCATCATTTTAAAGACCTCAATCAAGTCCCCCCTTAACCTTCTGCGCTCCAAAGAATAAAGACCTAACTTGTTCAACCTTTCTCTGTAACATAGTTGCTGGAACCCTGGCAACATTCTAGTAAATCTCCTCTGTACTCTCTCTATTTTGTTGACATCCTTCCTATAACTAGGCGACCAAAATTGTACACCATACTCCAGAATTGGTCTTACCAATGCCTTGTACTTACATTACTTCCCTACTCCTATATTCAATGCTCTGATTTATAAAGGCCAGCGCACCAAAGGCTTTCTTTACCACCCTATCTACATGCGATTCCACCTTCAGGGAACTATGCACAGTTATTCCTAGATCCCTCTGTTCCACAGCATTCCTCAATTCCCTACCATTTACCATGTACGTCCTATTTTGATTTGTCCTGCCAAGATGTAGCACTTCACACTTAACAGCATTAAACTCCATCTGCCATCTTTCAGCCCACTTGTCCAAATGGCCCAAATCTCTCTGTAGACTTTGAAAATCTACTTCATTATCCACAACACCACCTATCTTAGTATCATCTGCATACTTACTTATCCAATTTTCCACCCCATCATCCAGATCATTGATGTACATGACAAACAACAGTGGACCCAACACAGATCCCTGAGGCACCCCACTGGTCACCGGCTTCCAACCTGACAAACAGCCATCCACCATTACTCTCTGACATCTCCCATTCAGCCACTGTTGAATCCATCTTGCTACTCCGCCATTAACACCCAAAGATTGAACCTTCTTAACCAACCTTCCATGGGGAACCTTGTCAAAGGCCTTACTGAAATCCATATAGACAACATCCACTGCTTTACCCTCATCAATTTCCCTAGTTACCGCTTCAAAAAAATTCAAGAAGGTTTGTCAAACATGACCTTCCAGGCACAAATCCATGTTGACTGTTCCTGATCAGACCCTGTTTATCCAGATGCTTATATATATATATTATCTCTAAGTATCCTTTCCATTAATTTGCCCACCACTGACGTCAAACTAATAGGTCTATAATTGCTAGGTTTATTCTTTGAACCCTTTTTAAACAATGGAACAACATGCGCAGTACGCCAATCCTCCGGCACTATTCCAGTTTCTAATGACATTTGAAATATTTCTGTCATAGCTCCTGCTATTTCTACACTAATATCCTTCTCCTTGGTGAATACCGAAGAAAAGAAATTGTTCAATATCTCCCCCATCTCTTTTGGCTCTGCAGATAGCTGTCCATTCTGGTTCTCTAATGGTCCAATTTTATCCCTTGTTATCCTTTTGCTATTAATATAGCTGTAGAAACCCTTTGGGTTTACTTTCACCTTTCTTGCCAAAGCAACCTCATATCTTCTTTTAGCCTTCCTAATTTCTTTCTTAAGATTCTTTTTACATTCTTTATACTCCTCTAGCACCTCATTTACTCCATGCCTCCTATAATTATTGTAGATATCTCTCTTTTTTTGAAACAAGTGTCCAATTTCCCTTGAAAACCATGGCTCTTTCCAATTTTTACTATTTCCTTTCAACCTAACAGGGACATAAAGATTCTGTACTCTTACAATTTCCCCTTTAAATGTCCTCCATTTCTCTTCTACGTCCTTCCCATGAAACAAAGTGTCCCAATTCACTCCTTTAAAATCCTTACGCATTCCCTCAAAGTTAGCCTTTCTCCAATCAAAAATCTCCACCCTAGGTCCAGTTCTGACTCTCTCCATAATTATATTGAAACTAATGGTATTGTGATCACTGGTCCCGAAGTGCTCACCAACGCAGTAAAACAACAAATAGTAACTCAGATTCAAATGCACTTTAGTCAGGCAGTTTGTTCTGTACATTTATTATATATGGCATAACAAATACATCGGGACATGGTTTTAAAATATGCTTTTAAGAAACATTTAAGTTTTTTTCTTGGCCCCTTCTCCTGTTACTAAGGTTTCAGTTTAAACTTGATTGTTCATTTTAGTAACCTTGTACACAAGAATGTTCACAAACCAGAAGGAAGACATTTGCAGCAAGATTCATGCATTGTGATTGAATTCCAAGTGGTAAACAAAATTGCACTGTGTATTTTCATGTAATTTTAATGACAATGCATTAATTTTAATTCAATTTAGTTCCTCGGTTGAAATGCAAACACAAATAAGCTTTGAAACAAATTATACAAGTAATGTCACTGTCCAAACCAATATGTTTCCTCCTTTATCTTCCATCCATACCAGCACTTCCAACTAGGAAACTGGGATCATCTACAAAGGGAATTTAAGAAGTAATGGAAAATTTGTAATTGATAGGTAGTACACAATATCAAGTCCTAAAGGAATACAGAGAAATAGGGAGAGATTACAACAACGGAGATGATGCAGAAGCTTAATCACAATTATATTTAGGGTTGGGGAAAGCTCAAGGGATTATAAAAGCACCTGATGCTCCTGTTACTTAATATTTCCATTCACATATTAAAAAAAATCTCAATCAGGGAATTCAGGTGAACATATAAATATGGATAATATTCTTGCCTCATATTTATCGCCGAGCAGCTATTATAATGAACAAAAATATTGAATGTGGATAAGGTTATCTTTAGAATTTTTGGTCTTTTCAATTCTTATAGTAATTAGTGCTGAAAGATTTGTGATTAGAATCCAGTCATTGGTAATACTCAGAAGCTGCCTGGTGAGAAATAACATCATTAGAGTGCAGTGGGATAAATGGCTATTATAATACCCAAAGAATCACAGCAAGCTCAAATTTAAAATAAATTGGAACTGTAATTTTATCTCTCCTGCAAATGAAAATAAATCAATTGTCAACAATTAACTTTATCTTGCACTGTACATTAGTCCCTTTATCCTGTATCTGTACACTAGAGACGGCCCGATTGTAATCATGTGTAATCTTTCCGCTGACTGATTAGCACACAACACAGAGCTATTCATTGTACCTCGGCACACGTGATAGAAACTAAAAGTAAAACTAAATTTACGTGGTGCTTGCATGAATAGTTGCTTTGTTTCGATACATATGGACTTTGTGATAGATAGGAAAAGGTTTGAGAAAATGTATTGGGTCCATTGTGTTGTTACTCCATTATCACTTTGTGAGAAGTTAATTAAACTCCATTCCAAACACCTCACTGCCGTGGTTCTAGAATATCCCAAACAAGAGTCGAATACCTATTTCTTTTGTCCGAGTGTGGCCACAGGACTTGCGGTAAATCTGACGTTAGTATGCATCAAATGGAAACCATTCCAATGGTTAAAGTCATGCCTCACAGTTGTTCGAGATCAATCATTTCAGCCTTCCTCAGGTGGGTGTTTTTCAGACCAGTGTCCAAGACCAAAACATCTTTGGCTATTTCATCAGTAACTCTTCTTCCTTCATATAATCAGCAAGTACGTAGGAACACCACCTCCTGCAAGTTTTTCCCCAAGTCATATCTATAAACACCTTTCCTTCATTATCACTGGGTCTAAATCAGAGTAACCCCTCGTCAAGAGTAACCCCTCGGTAACCAGAATTACCGAGTTGGTTCATCATCATGTTCTCATGGACATTAGGGATGATAAAAAAAAGATGGCAGACAGCAACAAACAGACCTAAAAAAATTCAATGAAAATATCAATCATATTTCACTTTGCAATAGAGATACAAGTCTCAGGTTAGTTTAGAAATACAACATGGAAACAGGCTCTTCGGCCCACCTCGTCCAGGCTAACTGTCAATAACTGTTCATCATGCTAGTTCTATGTTATCCTACTTTCACAACCACTCTCTACACATGAGGGGCAATTTACAGAGTCCAAACAGACAAACCCGCACGTCTTTGGAATGTGGGAGGAGACTGGAACACCTGGTGGAAACCCACCAGGTCGCAGGGAGAACGTGCAAACTCCACACAGGGAAGACCCAAGGTCAGGATTGAACCTGGGACTGGCGGTGTGAGGCAACAGCTCCACCATTGTGCCGCTACAAATCCAAGAAATTACAGTATTACATATTGCAATATTTTTTTGTTTTCAATTAATTTCTATAATTTAAACATCTTCCTAAGGAAATTATCAGATGCATTTAAAAATGGATCAAACCTGGGTCGCTGCCACTGTGAGGCAGTAACTCTACCAGCTACGCCACTGTACTGCCCTAATGCCCGTTGGTATTTTCTCTGCTATTGGCTGTACGTGTGGGGTCTGGATGTAATCAGGAAGTGGCGAGAATCATATGGTCATGTTCAAGTGCAAATATTGATAAGAACGGCAGAGAATGGGTGGAGGTAGACACACATTGTTCAACGTAAGGTAATGTGTCAGACACAGAGCTCCTTTAGCCCATCATATAAATGGTGGCCATCAAGTCTAGACTTTTTCGGTGGTGTTAAAATTTGGGATGAATATTGATGAGTGGGAGTACAGGATGAGAAGCATAAATCTGTTTAGGATAGGATGGTGGGGTCAGTAAAAGTGTGTTGTTTGTGGTCTACCCACACTGGTTAAAGCTTTCAGTGTAGGAAGTCATGAACTGAACTTTGTGATGAGATTGGGATTAAGAAATTGTCATGTCCAAGACAATAGATGGGCCATTCAGAAACAGGACGCATGCAAAAATAAATATTGTATCGGGGAACACAAACTGTTGGTAAAAATTAATAAGAAGGAGTTCCACAGGCATAGGCAAGTAAAAATATGAAATGGAAAACAAAGTATAATATCACTTTGGCTACTATTCAGAAATAGATTTTTGAGGTTCACATTTCTAAAGTTTCTAAAGTGACAGAGTTTATGGTGGGGGTTAAAGATAAACAGAATGCATCAGAATTAAATTGAAGGTTGGTATTAGAGGTAAGGAGTCATAAAGTCATACAGCACAAAACAGGCCCTTCGGCCCAACTCATTCACGATGGCCAAGATTCCTCATCTATGCTAGTGCCATTTACTTGCATTTGACTCATTTCCCTCTATACGTTTCTCATCCATGTACCTTTTCAAATGTCTTTTAAATGTTGTTATTGCACCTGCTTGAACTACTTCCATATACCCATTGCCCTCCAAGTGAAAAAGTGACCCCACTCAGGTTTCTATTAAATCTTTCTCCTCTCACCTTAAAACTATGCCCTCTAGTTCTTGATTCAACTACCCTGGGAAAGAAGCTCTGTGAACCTATGTAATTCCCTCATGATTTAATACACTTCCATAAGATCACCCCTCCGCCAATTGTGCTGCAAGGAATAAAGGTCCAGCTTGCCCAACCTTTCCCTACAGCTCAGGCCCTCAAATCGTAGCACCATCCTTGTAAATCTTTCTTGCACCATTTCCAGCTTAATAACATGTTTCCTCCAGTGGGATGTCCAAAATTGAACACAATTGGTCAATTCAGTGGGTGGTCAGGTCTAGTTTTGGGGTGGAAATCACAGAAATCATCCATGAGGTGCACAATCTAAAAATGTGTATCGATGGTAAAGAAGCAGGAAGAGAATTAACATAATTGTAGCTAAGCTAGGTTACGGGGAGAAGCCAGGAGAATGGAGTTAGGAGGGAATGGCAGAGTAGACTTGATGGGCCAAATGGCCTAATTCTACTCCTATTCCTTATGACCTTAAGCGGTAAAGGAGTTGTTTTAAAAAAAAAGTTATTTAAGAGCTAATTAAACAAATAAATGTCATTGACTTCATAGTAATCATTTAAAAACTTGGCCACAAATGAAAGATAATTTGCATTATAGCCCTACCTCTGATCTCTGTTGAAAAATAAATCAATATGGTGAAAGAAATTTGAATTGGATAGAACAAATCCTACAGTGCTGCTCTTATATCAGAGTAATTTTGCTTAGGAACATTTTGATGGGCCAAATGGCCTAATGCTGCTCGTAGAACTTATGACTCTTAATAGTTGTGGCCCATATTAAAATATTAACTGCGGCAGCTCAGAAATATCTGGTGAAAATTACTATTGTAGTAATGCAAATTCATCTCCCCTGACATTGAACTCAACAAGCCACATAACACAAGGACAGGAACATAGCAGTTTGTGTTGGATTTTTATTTTAACTTTGATATAAAAGTGCATATGTACCTGGTAGTCATGAAGTCAATGGCAGGTTAGTGATTATTTTTCTTCAAGTATGATTGATTGGGTCAATTGGGTGTTCAGCATTCTTGTTTGTATTGGTACGTTTTTCCTCTTCAAATGTGAAACTGTAGGAGCCCTGGATATTGAGCTATTGACCTCATAATTATGAACATACACTGCAGCAGAAGGCAGTAATCAAGGTAAATGGTCCAACACATTGTTATCTGAACAGCACGATAAAGTGGATTGAAGCCATGTAATTAATGTCAGGGATTATCAAGGAAGATTAGGGGCCAGGTTATCCGAAGAAGTAAATCTTGTGACCCAAGGTGGTAGCCCTTGTGATAGAAAACGTACCCTTTGGCATTCAAACAATGCTTTGGTTAGTTTTCCATTTCAAGATAGCAACAAGGGATTGTGGATTATCAGCTGTCTTTTAATTTACAATGTTTGTGCCGTACATGATGCCCAGCTGAACTGATCTCATCTGCCGACACATGATTCATATCCCTTTATTCCCTGCACTTCCATGTGCTGGTCTAATAGCCTTTTAAACACCACTATCGTACCTGTCACCACCACCACCACCACCAATGTGTTCCAAGCCACCACCACCCTCTGTGTAAAAAAACTTGCCCCGCACCTTAGACATTCCTCCCTCTCACCTTATAGCTATACCCTCTAGTGTTGGACATTTCCACCCTGGGGAAAACATTCTGACTGTCTACCCTCTCTATGCCCCTCATAGTTTTATATACTTCTTTCAAGTCTCCCCTCACCCTCCGACGTTCCAGAGAAAATAACCTGCCTGTACAATCTTGCCCTTGAGTCGCAGAGACCGAGGAGGCTGTGAAAGGTATAGCATTCAAGTCAAGTTTATTTCCATATATATAAGCACAGAGAGATGAAGATAACATGGAAAATCAGGATATAAATCAATTACAGATATAAACGGAGAAATGGCCTATGGAGTTTAATCCGAGCAAGTGTGAGGTGTGGCACTCCAGGAAGTCAGATGCAAAGAACAAGTACACAGTTAATGGCAGGATCTTTAACAGCATTGATGCACAGAATGATCTTGAAGTCCATAGGTCCCTAAAAGTAGCAATATATGTACTAGTAGATAGTGGTAAAGAAGCCGTATGTTATCCTTGTATAAAAGAGTCAGGAAGTCAGGTTGCAGCTTTAGAAAACCTTGAACTCTGGTCTCTGACAGTAGCTCTACCAGTTGCACCACTCTGTTCTAATATAAACTCAATAGCAACTAACAACATAGGGCTAGAGTCTTGTTCATCTGGCATAGGTGATAAATTCATCACATGATTACATGATTGTTAGTTACCGGATGTTGATACAATTAAATCAACTCTTCCATCAGCAAAGACCAGTGTGAGACGCTGGCTGAAAGGAGCTAACGGCACAATATCATAATAATGCATTTTAAAGTAGGAGAGCTTTCAATGGAGTTAGAACACATACAGACACAACCTTCGAATTACAAAATTATAAGGAAAGATAATTCTGTTCAACTAAAATTTCAGAAATTAATAATAATCTCCCAAAAGTCAGAAGAGGTGAGAAAAATCTTTCAAGAACTAATATGGACAATTGTATCCACAATTGGCATCTCACAATTGTGATCAGAGTAAGATTGTAAATTACATTCAGAGTAAAAGTTATTGCATCTCTTTATAAAAATGATCATTCCCAGAAAGCAACAGAATCCCATTCCTTTCTTATATTCAATGGTCTGCTGATAGATATAATTTTAAAGAAATTATTTATGCTACAGCTGCATATTATCACAATGTAGCCATTGGGATGATAAATAAAACAAGAATCAGACATGCTCTTTTAGTGGAAAATTAATTTCACCCTATAATTGCTCGTCTTTCTGATATGCTGTAAGAAGCTTAAAGAATTGATGCTGGCCCCAGTCAGAAGGATTCAGAATTAGTCCAATGTGGAAGCCCCCAAGGGTAACACCTAGTCATAGAGGATATACACAAAATACTAGAGAAAAACAGCAGGACAGGCAGCATCTCTGGAGGGAAGGAATGGGTGACGTTTAAGGTCGAGACCCTTCTTCAGACTCGAAACGTCACCCATTCTTTCCCTCCAGGCACGCTGCCTGTCCCGCTAAGTTACTCCAGCTTTTTGTGTCTATCTTCGGTTTAAACCAGCATCCGCAGTTCCTTTCCACACAGTTTAACATTTAGTAATTTTATTTTTGCATGATACGTGATGGAATCTGGGCAATTCGCATTTCATCATCATCAGCTGTGATAATTAAAATATCCCAACCATTTCCAAACACTTTCTGCACATGCTCTGTATTTAAAACAAAGTGGTGATCTGAAAACTTTGCAATCCAGCCCTACTTCCATGTTCACTGAACCATTTGTTACTGAGATTTACTGAGACATGAAGCAGGTAGAACATCGCATGATGTGGAGCGCTGCTACAAAATAACATTTAAGGGCCTGTCCTTAAATTGATGCACAGAATTATCATGGAGTCCAAGTCCACAGCTTCCTGAAAGTAGCAACACCAGTAGATCATGTTAACAAAGCTGTATGTTATTCGTGCGTGTAAAAGTCAGGAAGTCGTGTTGCAGCTTAAAAAACCTTGATTAGGCCACATTAGGAGTCTTCTGTGTAGTTCTAGGTGCCACATTACAAAGGGAATAGGGGGCATGCAGAAGAGCTGTTTGGATTAAAGAATGGTTGATACAAGAAGAGGTTGGACAATCTTGGATCATTTTCTTTGGAGTGTCGGATACTAAGGGGAAGATGCGATAGATGTTTATAATATTATAAGATGCATAGATAAGAGTTAGAATCTTTTTCCAATGATGGAAATGTCAAAAAACTAGAGATATAGCTTTATGGGGAAAGCTTAAAGGAGATGTATAGGGTAAGTATTTTTTCACAGGGAGTGGTAGGTGTCTGGCACATGCTGCAGGGATGATGGTGGAAGCAGATACAAATGTGTAGAGGCGTTTAGAGGCGTTTAGATATGCATATGAATATCCAGGGAATTAAGGGATATGGATCACCTACAGACAGAAGGGATTAGTTTAATTTGACATCATGTTCTGCAAAGACGTTATTGGCTCAAGAGTTGTTCCTATACTGTACTATTCTATGTTCGGGGATGAACAATAACATTTGTGTTGTCCGGCCAGCACATAAGCATAAGATTGACAAGAACATACATACATGGAAGCTTATTGAGTGGCTATTATGATAGACATTGCAATGCATTAAATAAAACAGAGAAAAAGGACAGAGTTCAATCAAGATAAATAGACTTCCCACCAACCAGCTCCGAACAACAGCAAATTAAAAATAAAAACAACCGCATTTTAACTCCACTTGGTGGAACACATTAAAAATCTGGCAATGCCTTTACATCAGGATAAGGAAAAGTTAGAAGTCGAACATGCTGCAGTGATAATGAGGGAGAGGTGGAATGGCGGCTTTGAACCAGGTTAATTTTTGGAAATTCACTTTCAAGGAGTTAGAGCCATTATAATGTGCTGAAAGAAACCCAGCTGCAGTGATCATTTGATGCCTCCCATTATATGCAAAGCGTGCGCCATCTAAATGCAGGGGGGCTTTCTTTCAATGGAGAGTGTGGAAATCTAATTAATTCTTTATTATAAAACAAAAATGTTAGAAATGCCAGCAAGCCAGGCAGCATCCATGTGGAGAAAAATATAATTCACTTTAAATGTTGATGACTTTACAGGTCTTGATACTATTGAAAAGTAACCAATCTTCAGTGTTCTCTGTTTTGACTTCAGATGTGTTGCATCTTCAGAGTTTTGTATCTCACGATTTCAGAATTGTCATTTGTTTCTCTCCCTCCTTCTCCATATACAACTCCCCTCTTTCCTCTGTCCTCCTTCATTTATTTCTTGTTATATCATAACTGCAGTAGTTAGATCATTTATGACAAACAAGAGCTCACCCTCTGCCAGCCAGCACCACCATCACTTATGCAGTGCAGTATCTCTTGATCTCCACTTCTCACGGACAGCCCTTCCCTCCTACAATTTAAATCGTGTTTTTTTCAGAGATGCAGTGTGGAAACAGGCCCCACGAGGCAGACCGGATCCACGCCGACCAGCGATCCCCACATGTTAACGCTATCCTGCACACACTATGGACAATTTTTCTTACATTTATACCAAGCCAATTTACCTACATACCTGTACGTCTTTGAAGTGTGGGAGGAAACTGAAGATCTCGGAGAAAACTCACGGGGAGAATGTACAAACTCCGTACAGACAGCACCCGTAGATGGTACACAATGCAGCCAATGGACTACGGGTTCTGTCTATAAGGAGTTTGTATGTTCTCCCCGTGACAGCGTGGGTTTTCTCCAGGTGTTCTAGTTTCCCCTTCATATTCCAAAAACGTTCAGTTTTGTAGGTTAAATGGGCTTCTGCAAATTGTCCCTAGTGTGTAATAGTGTTAGTATATCATTGGTAGGCGCAGACTCAGCGGGCCGAAGGACCTGTTTCAATGCTGTATCGCCCTAGAGTCTAGATGTTGCCTAACCGAATGACATTTACAGCATTTTCTGTCCGATTTCAGATTTCCAGGATCTGAAGCATTTTAATTCTTCATACTTTTTCTTACAATCGTGTTAAATAGTGCATAGATAGAAATTAATGCGAAGTTTTAAACCACTTTAAATGAGGCATATTTTCCACATAACCCATCAACTGAATCAACAGACATAATTTTGCACAGTTTCTGAAAGTTTTCATAGTAATCTGTCCATAGATATTCTCTGGCGTGCCACAAACAAGGAGTCATTTTTGTTGTGTAGCAATGAATTGCAGCAATTCTGCATTTCAATATTCTCATTGGAAATAACAAAGCAATATTCTCATTGGAAATAACAAAGCAATATTCTCATTGGAAATAACAAAGCAATATTCTCATTGGAAATAAAAAATAGTTACAACCAAAAGAATGAAATAAAAAAATCCAAATGAGCTCTCAACAATCATCTGTAATCGTTAAAAATATAATTGCGTCACTCTGGATATTACATTGCCAATCAACAAGCCAAGAGGGAAAACATACATCTGCGTCACATTGCTTGCTCCAGATAGATAATAAGTAATATTATTTCCTTAATTGCTGAGATCTTGTATAAACATTAAAATTAATGTTCAGAGAGACCATGTTGTGAAAATGATATTACGAATTGTTATATAATTCTGGAATAATTTCCTGTGCAGAGTCATAAAGTCAGTCATAAACAGGCCCGTCAGCCCATAAATTCCATGGCAACCATCAATCACCATCGACATTCATACCATTTACCTGTACTTTAGACTTTAGACTTAGGGATACAGCACGGAAACAGGCCCTTCGGCCCACCGAGTCTTCACCGACCAGCGATCACCCCCTACACTAGCACTATCTTACACTCGTAGGACAATTTTACCAAAGCCAAATTAAGCTACAAACCTGTACATCTTTGGAGTGTGGGAGGAAACCAGAGCACCCGGAGGAAACTCACGCGGTTACAAGGAGAACGTACAAACATCGTATAGACAGCACCCGTAGTCAGGATCGAGCCCATGTCACCCTAAAGGTGGACTTGGCCCATAGTCTTTTCCCATTTTGGCCAGTCAGATGCTCATTTGCAGTCAGAGTCACAAAGCAGAGAAGCCGGCCTTTTTGCTCATGCAACCATCAACCATTCCTTTGCACTAATCCTACATTAATCCCATTTTTTTCCTTCTCCCACCTTCTCCACACTCTACTACACATTTACATTGGCCTGTTAACCCACTGACCCACAGGTCTTTAGGACGTGGGAGAAATGCAGAGAACCCAGAGGCAAACCCTGTGGTCACAGGGAGAATGCATTTGCGGGTCTGCCCATATGCGGCAAGTAGGAGTTTCATTGTCCATTGCACATGGTAATTCAACACAATGTGCAAACTCCATGGAGGCAACAGTGAAAGCCAGGAGAGACACACAAAGTGTTGGAGCATATCATCGGGGCAGGCAGCATCTCTGGAGAAAAAGGAATAAGTGACGTTTCGGGTCGAGACCCTTCTTCAGAGGTCAGAAACTCGTCCCCTGAAGATGGAGAAGTTGGAACCGGTGACGACAATGATGACGGACGAGACGGGGAGGGGCAAGGCCGATAGGAGAGGGAACCTGGCTCTGGTCTTATTTTAGGAATAAAGAGTAAGCCATTTAGAACAGAGACGAGGAAACACTTTTTCTCACAGAGAGTGGTGAGTCTGTGGAATTCTCTGCCTCAGAGGGCGGTGGAGGCAGGTTCTCTGGATGCTTCCAAGAGAGAGCTAGATAGGGCTCTTAAAAATAGCGGAGTCAGGGGATATGGGGAGACGGCAGGAACGGGGTACGGATTGAGGATGATCAGCCATAATCACATTGAATGGCGGTGCTGGCTCGAAGGGCCGAATGGCCTACTTCTGCCTATTGTCCATTGGTCTACCGCGCCCTCAAAGTCGGCTGTGAGTGGTGCTCCCGAGGCACAAAGATGGACAGGCGAGGAGTGGGTGTCGCATCCATGGGAGGTGATGGCTGGACGCCTGCAGCAGCGTGAGACTTGCCTGGATCGGGCACCGCTCATAAGAACTAGAGCGTGGGATGGGGGATGTGCTTAGGTATGGAAACACTGGGCTGTATGCAAGAAGAGAATTTCACTGTGTGTTTGCACATGCCAATACAAACACCATTGGATTTTACTCAAGAATCGGGCATTGTGAGGCAGCAGCTCTACTGGCTCTGCTATTGTGTTGTCCAAAGCATTGAAGTCTAGATATTTTTGAAGAGTACCTGCTTCCACCACCTGCGCATGTGATGCATTGCTGAATGCAACCACCCTCTGGGTGCAAAAACATTTCCTCAGATCTCCTCCAAACCCTTCCCCCTTATTGTAAACCTGCATCACCTGGTTCTTGATACTTTGTTAGGAGGAAGAGTCTCCCACTCTCAATCCTCTCCATATGTTTTATACACACCTCAAGCAAGTCCACCTCAGCCTCCTCCAATCCAAGACAAAAGAACTTAGCCTCTCCACATGGCTGAAACACTCCATCCCAGGCAGCATCCTGGTGAATCTCTGCACCCTCTCCAGTGCAAACATATCCTTCCTATTGTATGGTGACCAGAACTGTACACAGTTAATAAATGTTTTATAAAGCTGCACTGCAACTTTACTGTTCTTGATGCTATACCCTGGCTAATAAGGGAAAATGCCACCTTCACCTATCTTTGTACCTTATCTACCTACACTGTTACCTCCAGGGATTTTTGGGCTTGCAAACTCAATGCCAGTAATCTGATTTCAATCCAATGCAACCCATATTGTAGAATAGGATCATAAGCCTGTCGCATCATTTAGCGTGTTACAACTCAAGCTGGTGAGACGATTTTCTACCTGCAAAACAGCACTCCTGGTGAACAAGTACATATCTCCACCATTCTTTTTTTAAATGAATATACCATCAAGTAGCAGCAGGAAGAATCAAAATATTTGAACCTTCCCTCCCTCCAGCAGGCAACTACAGATTATATAGTTTCCCACACTGAAAATGGTAATTGCACCCAGAAATTATGCTCAACACAATGTCTCATCGAAGTCATAGTAGGAACAGAACATCCATTAGCATCAGTCTGAACCTAGACAGCTTTCAAAATAAGAGGGTCTGCTAGAATTTAACTGAGAGTTTGCTGTTTGATTGCTTCTACTTGTTGGGCATCAGCAGCTGCTCAGCATATACAGTCCGCTCTAAATGTCTTTGAGAAGGCACAGGTTCGTCACCTTTGTGAGCTGCTGCAATCCCTCTAATGTACAGACAGTCCCACAATGCTGATAAACGAAGATGTTCTGCATTTAGAGTCTGCTTTCCTGACGGAACACAGTGTATGGCAAAGACAGTGACTTGGAGGGGAACCTGCAAGCCGTGTTGTTCCCATATGCCTGCTGAACTGCCCTTGTTGTTATTTTTTAGGCTAAATTTTTAGGGCACTGGGACCAGTTCTGGGGGAGGTGGGACCGGTACAAACAGGACAGTTTGCACCTGGAATGGAATGGAACCAATGTTCTTGGGGGAGTGTTTGCCAGTGCTGTCGGGGAGGATTTAAACTAATGTGGCAGGGGGATGGGTACAAGAGCAGAGAGGCAGGTGGGTGTAAAATGAGGTAGAAGCAATAGGTAGCAAGGTGAAAAGTAAAAGTGGCAGGCAGACAAAACCAGGGCAAAAAATCAAAAAAGGGACACTTTTCAGCAAAATTGTATAAGGGGTAAGTGCGTTGTAAAGACAAGCCTGAAGGCTTTGTGTCTCAATGCAAGGAGTATTCGTAATAAGGTGGACGAGTTGAACGTGCAGATAGATATTAATGATTATGATATAGTTGGGATCACGGAGACATGGCTCCAGGGTGACGTAGGCTGGGAGCTGAACATCCAGGGATATTCAATATTCAGGAGGGATAGAGAGAAAGGAAAAGGAGGTGGGGTAGCGTTGCTGGTTAGAGAGGAGATTAACGCAATGGAAAAGAAGGACATTAGCTTGGAGGATGTGGAATCAGTATGGGTAGAGCTACAAAACACTAAGGGGCAGAAAACGCTGGTGGGTGTTGTGTACAGGCCACCTAACAGTAGCAGAGAAGTTGGGGATGGTATCAAACAGGAAATTAGAAATGCGTGCGACAAAGGCAAAACAGTTATAATGGGCGACTTCAATCTACATATAGATTGGGTTAATCAAATTGGCAGGGGTGCTGAGGAAGAGGATTTTTTGGAATGTATGCGGGATAGTTATCTAAATCAACATGTAGAGGAACCAACGAGAGAGCAGGCTATTTTAGACTGGGTTTTGAGTAATGAGGAAGGGGTAGTTAGCCGTCTTGTTGTACGTGCCCCCTTGGGCAAGAGTGACCATAATATGGTTGAGTTCTTTCATTAGGATGGAGAGTGACATTGTTAATTCAGAAACAATGGTTCTGAACTTAATGAAAGGTAACTTTGAGGGTATGAGACGTGAATTGGCCAAGATTGACTGGCAATTAATTCTAAAAGGGTTGACCGTGGCTATACAATGGAAGACATTTAAAGACTGCATGGATGAACTACAAAAATTGTTCATCCCAGTTTGGAAAAAGAATAAATCGGGGAAGGTAGTGCATCCGTGGATAACAAGGGAAATCAGGGATAGTATCAAAGCAAAGGATGATGCGTACAAAGTAGCCAGAAAAAAGCAGCATACCAGAGGACTGGGAGAAATTCAGAGACCAGCAGAGGAGGACAAAGGGCTTAATTAGGAAAGGAAAAAATAGATTATGAAAGAAAACTGGCAGGGAACATAAAAACTGACTGCAAAAGTTTTTATAGATATGTGAAGAGTAGAAAGAGGTTAGTTAAAACAAAAATGTAGGTCCCTTGCAGTCAGAAACAGGTGAGTTGATCATGGGGAACAAGGATATGGCGGACCAATTGAATAACTACTTTGGTTCCGTCTTCACTAAGGAAGGCATAAATAATCTGCCGGAAATAGCAGGGGACTGTGGGTCAAAGGAGGAATTGAGTGAAATCCAGGTCAGTCGGGAAGTGGTGTTGGGTAAATTGAATAGATTAAAGGCCGATAAATCCCCAGGGCCAGATAGGCTGCATCCCAGAGTACTTAAGGAAGTAGCTCAGGAAATAGTGGATGCATTAGTGATAATCTTTCAAAACTCTTTAGATTCTGGAGTAGTTCCTGAGGATTGGCAGGTAGCAAATGTAACCCCTCTTTTTAAGAAGGGGAGGGAGAGAGAAAACGGGAATTTACAGACCAGTTAGTCTAACATCGGTAGTGGGGAAACTGCTAGAGTCAGTTATTAAAGATGGGATAGCAGCACATTTGGAAAGTGGTGAAATCATTGGACAAAGTCAGCATGGATTTACAAAAGGTAAATCATGTCTGACGAATCTTGTGGAATTTTTCGAGGATGTAACTAGTAGCGTGGATAAGGGAGAACCTGTGGATGTGGTATATCTGGGACTTCCAGAAGGCTTTCGACAAGGTCCCACATAAGAGATTAGTATACAAACTTAAAGCATACGGTATTAGGGGTTCAGTATTGATGTGGATAGAGAAACTGGCTGGCAAACAGGAAGCAAAGAGTAGGAGTAAACGGGTCCTTTTCACAATGGCAGGCAGTGACTAGTGGGGTACCGCAGGTCTCAGTGCTGGGACCCCAGCTATTTACAATATATATTAATGATCTGGATGAGGGAATTGAAGGCAATATCTCCAAGTTTGCGGATGACACTAAGCTGGGGGGCAGTGTTAGCTGTGAGGAGGATGCTAGGAGACTGCAAGGTGACTTGGATAGGCTGGGGTGAGTGGGCAAATGTTTGGCAGATGCAGTATAATGTGGATAAATGTGAGGTTATCCACTTTGGTGGCAAAAAACAGGAAAGCAGACTATTATTTAAATGGTGGCCGATTAGGAAAAAAGGGGAGATGCAGCGAGACCTGGGTGTCATGGAACACCAGTCATTGAAAGTAGGCATGCAGGTGCAGCAGGCAGTGAAAAAAGCGAATGGTATGTTAGCTTTCATAGCAAAAGGATTTGAGTACAGGCGCAGGGAGGTTCTACTTCAGTTGTACAGGGTCTTGGTGAGACCACACCTGGAGTATTGCGTACAGTTTTGGTCTCCAAATCTGAGGAAGGACATTATTGCCATAGAGGGAGTGCAGAGAAGGTTCACCAGACTGATTCCTGGGATGTCAGGACTGTCTTATGAAGAAAGACTGGATAGACTCGGTTTATACTCTCTGGATTTAGGAGATTGAGAGGGGATCTTATAGAAACTTACAAAATTCTTAAGGGGTTGGACAGGCTAGATGCAGGAAGATTGTTCCGATGTTGGGAAAGTCCAGGACAAGGGGTCACAGCTTAAGGATAAGGGGGAAATCCTTTAAGACCGAGATGAGAAATACTTTTTTCACACAGAGAGTGGTGAGTCTCTGGAACTCTCTGCCACAGAGGGTAGTTGAGGCCAGTTCATTGGCTATATTTAAGAGTGAGTTGGATGTGGCCCTTGTGGCTAAGGGGATCAGAGGGTATGGAGAGAAGGCAGGTACGGGATACTGAGTTGGATGATCAGCCATGATCATATTGAATGGCGGTGCAGGCTCGAAGGGCTGAATGGCCTACTCCTGCACCTAATTTCTATGTTTCTATGTTTCTATGTTGTTGGTCAAGGTATTGGGTTTGGGTGGTGCTCCTCAAGCCATCTAATCAAGAAAGTACAGTGTATTGTGTAGATGGTACACAATGCAACCAATGGTAGCAGAAGGAATTAATGTTCTAACTGCTGAGTGAGGTGCCATTCAGGCAGAAAACAGTTATTTCCCTCATGAAATCACATTTAGCTAAAATCATTCAACTAAGATCTCACCTGCTGTGCCAATTACAATTTGTTATATTAATAAGACACTTAAACAATTTGCATGAGCATTTAACTTTTGTTTGCCTTAGTTATTACAAGCAGCATACAATTCTCTCATTAAATAACAGTGATTCACCATTTTATCAAAGCTTCTTCATCTATGCAAATACAGAACTATAAGGACCCACATTTGGTGACCAGAACTAATGGAAAGAAATTTGCTGCCCACAACTTTTTGTTCAGCTTCTCAAGTGTAGTCTCTCTCTAAACCATCACCTTATTCAGGTGGCGCCCCCTTGAGTGCGTCTGAAGCTTTCTTAAATGGGACAAAATACAGCAACGCTTTCCAGCAAATCGTAATGAAGAACCGTGACTGAGGTAAACTAGGAGGTAGAAAGTAGATTTATTAATGGACGAAGGAAAAAGAGAGGAGAACTAAAAGAGAAGAGAGAGAGTAGGAAAATGGAAGATAAAGACAAAGAGTCATGGAGTCATACAGCATGGAAATAGGCCCTTCGGCCCAACTTGCCCACGCTGACTAACATTCCCAATCTACACTCGTCCCAACTACCTGCATTTGGCTCACAACCCTCCAAACCTATCCTTTCCAAGTACCTGCCCAAATGTTTTTTTAAACATTGCGATAGTACCTGTCTCAACAATCTTCTTCAGTCTGAAGAAGGGTTTCAGCCTGAAACGTTGCCTATTTTCTTCGCTGCATAGATGCTGCCACACCCGCAGAGTTTCTCCAGCACTTTTGTCTACCTTCGATTTTCCAGCATCTGCAGTTCCTTCTTAAACAAAATCTCCTCTGGGAGCTCATTTCACATACCTACCACCCTTTCTGTAAAAAAACTGCCCCTCAGGTTCCTATTGAATCGTCTGAGAATAACTAAGAATACAACAAATAAGTGAGAGACCATCCATGAAAATTCATCCTGTAGTTTTAAGATAATTCTAGTAATTGGGTGAATTCAGATTCCTCTAAAAATTCAAATGATCCACGTCACCTAGCTGTTTGTGCCCTGTACATGAGTATGAATTAAATAGCTTTAGAGCTTATAGACATCTTAAATTGATATTTCAAACATTATAGAAGTAAAACATTCAATAGATTAGTAAAAATAATTTAAATCCAAATGTTATTTTGTAGCAGCGCTCCACCACATGTGATGTTCTACCTGCCTCATGTCTCAGTAAATCTCAGTAACAAATGGTTTAGTGAACATGGAAGTAGGGCTGGATTGTAAAGTTCACAGATCACAACTTTGTTTTAAATACAGAACATGAAAGCGTTTGAGATTGATTGGAATATTGTAATTATCACAGCTGATCATGATGAAATGAGAAATGTCCAGATTCTATCACAACTCTAACACTGGTATCCTGGAAAAAGAAAATGATGAAGTGTCACCTTTGGAGGCTTCCACATTGGACTAATTCTGTATCAGACTGACTGGAGGGCCAGCATCAATTATTTAAGCTTCTCACAGCATATCAGAACGAGCAGCAATTATAGGGTGAAATTAATTTTCCACCAAATTAATTTTCCATTCTTGTTTTTTTATCCACCCAATGGCGAACATTGTGATAATATGCAGCTGTAGCATAAATATTTTTTAAATAATTATAGCTATCAGCAGACCATTGAATATAAGAAAGGAATGGAAATCTGTTGCTTTCTGGGAATGAGAATTTATATAAAGTGATGCAATAACTTTTACTCTGAATGTAATGTACAATCTTACTCTGATCACAATTGTGAGACACCAATTGTGGATAAAATTGTCCATATTAGCTCTTTGAAGATTTTTCACACCTCTTCTGACTATTGGAATTTTATTATTAATTTCTGATTTTTTTTGTTGAGCAGAATGATCTGTCCATTGTAATTGAAAAAGTCAAAGATGGTGTCTGTATGTGTTCTAATTCTATTGAAAGTGTTCCTACCTCAGAATATGATTTTACCCTTTCATTACTTTTGCTCCTTTCAGCCAGCATCTCCCACTATTCTTTGTTGAATTATAAAGCCTGATTTATTTGAATCAATGTAACTAACTAGAATGCAACCATGTGATGACTTTATCACCTTTGCCAGATGAATAAAAACCCACCCTCATGTTTTTAGTTGCTACTGAGATTATAAAAGAGCAGAGTGGCGTAACTGGTAGAGTTACTGCCTAATAGTGTCAGAGACCCTGGTTCGATCCTGCCCTTGGGTGCTGTCTATTTTGCGTTTGCAAAAAAAATGAAAGCAGTAACCCAAGTGATAGAAGCATTTATGGCGTAACAGCAATTGATTTGTTGTGATCAATTTAACTTAAAATCCTGAATTATTTCAGATTCCAAATCTTTGTTTGGATCAATGGGCATGTAGCCATTATTTGTTCAGGGCAGGCACCTGTTTTAAGCCTATTGAATCGGTGCAGTGGGTTTTAAATCTAGGGAGTACAATTAATTGCCAGGAAAAACAAAAAAATAATAGTTTGCAGCTATTATTAGCATAGTTAATCAAGGACCAGTCTCACCCTTCTCCCATCAGGCAAGAAGTACAGAAGTGTGAAAATGTCCCTGATTGTGGGGGAGTATAGAACCAGGGGTCATAGTTTAATAATAACGGATAGGTAATTTAGGATTGAGATGAGGAAAAACTTTTCACCCAGAAAGTTGTGAATCTGTGGAATTCTCAGCCACAGAAGGCAGTGGAGGCTAATTCACTGGATGTATTCAAGAGAGAGTTAGATATAGCTCTTGGATATAGCTTCCATTAGCTCATGGCTAATGGAATCAAGGAATATGGGGAGAGAGCAGGAACTGAGTACTGATTTTGGATGATTAGCCATGATCATATTGAACGGCGGTGCTGGCTCAAAAGACCGATTGGCCTAACCCTGCTCCCATTTTCTATGTTCCTAAAAAGCACATCTCCAAATTCAGGGACAGTTTCTTTCCAGCTGTTATCAGGCAACTGAACCATCCTATCAACAACTAGAGAGTGGTCATGAGCTACCATCTACCTCGTTGAAGACGCATGGACTATCTTCAATCATACTTTACTGGACTTTATCTGCCACTATACATTATTCCCTTCATCATGTATCTGTCGATTGTAATCACGTGCAGTTTTTCTGCTGACCGGTTAGCATGCAACAAAAAGCTTTTCACTTTACCTCAGTACACGTGACAATAAACTAAACAATGTGATGTGATGCATCTATGCAGTGTATTTATATGATGGCCTGGATTTATCATGGTACTGAGTAATTAGTGTTCAGCATGGATGACAGCAGAACTACTCTGCTATATTCTGTTTCCATTCCATTCCATCATTTTCCATTCAATTAAAAAAATAGAGGGTCCATCATTGTACCTGTATTTCTTGTTTACTTTCCTGCAATCATAGAGTCATACTGCTTGGAAACAGGCCCTTCAGACCAACTTGCTCACGCCAGCCAACATGTTCCATCTACACTAATCCCACCTGGGAGTGCAGTGAAATAACGATCTAATATTCAGGATGGCACAGTGGTGTAGAAACATAGAAATTAGGTGCAGGAGTAGGCCATTCGGCCAGTAGGCCATTCATCCAACTCAGTATCCTGTACCTGCCTTCTCTCCATACCCCCTGATCCCTTTAGCCACAAGGGCCACATCTAACTCCCTCTTAAATATAGCCAATGAACTGGCCTCAACTACCTTCTGTGGCAGAGAATTCCACAGATTCATCACTCTCTGTGTGAAAAATGATTTTCTCATCTCGGTCCTAAAAGGCTTCCCCCTTATCCTTAAACTGTGACCCCTTGTTCTGGAGTTCCCCAACATTGGGAACAATCTTCCTGCATCAAGCCTGTCCAACCCCTTAAGAATTTTGTAAGTCTCTATAAGATCCCCCCTCAATCTTCTAAATTCCAGCGAGTACAAGCCGAGTCTATCCAGTCTTTCTTCACATGGAAGTCGTGCCATCCCAGGAATCAGTCTGGTGAACCTTCTCTGTACTCCCTCTATGGCAAGAATGTCTTTCCTCAGATTAGGAGACCAAAACTGTACGTAATACTCCAGGCGTGGCCTCACCAAGACCCCGTACAACTGCAGTAGAATCTCCCTGCTCTTGTACTCAAATCCTTTCCTATGAATGCCAACATACCATTCTCTTTCTGCACAGCCTGCTGCACCTGCATGCATACTTTCAATGACTGGTGTACCATGACACCCAGGTCTCGTTGCATCTCCCCTTTTCCTAATCGGACACCATTCAGAAAATAGTCTACCCTCCTGTTTTTGCCACCAAAATGGATAACCTCACATTTATCCACATTATACTGGATCTGCCATGCATTTGCCCACTCACCCAACCTACCCAAGTCACCTTGCAGCCTCCTAGCAGCCTCCTCACAGCTAACACTGCCCCCCAGCTTCGTGTCATCCGCAAACTTGGAGATGTTGCATTCAATTCCCTCATCCAGATCATTAATATATATTGTAAATAGCTGGGGTCTCAGCACTGAGCCTTGCGGTACCCCACTAGTCACTGCCTGCCATTCTGAAAATGAACCGTTTACTCCTACTCTTTGCTTCCTGTCTGCCAGCCAGTTCTCTATCCACATCAATACTGAACCCCCATGTAGTCATAGAGTCGCTGCCTTACTGAGCCAGAGACCTGGGTTAGTTCCTAACTATGGGTGCTATCTATACGGAGATTTTACAGTGGCTTGCAAAAGTTTTCATACCCTTTGAACTTTTCCACATTTTGTCACGTTACAACCACAAACGTAAATGTATTTTATTGGGATTTTATGTGATAGACCAACACAAAGTAATGCATAATTGTGAAGTGGAAGGAAAATGATACATGGTTTTCAAATTTGTTTACAAATAAAAAACTGAAAAGTGTGGCGTGCAAAAGTATTCAGCCCCCTTTACTCTGATAACCCTAAATAAAATCCAGTGCAACCAATTGCCTTCAGAAGTCACCTAATTAGTAAATAGAGTCCACTTGTGTGTAATCTAATCACAGTATAAATACAGCTGTTCTGTGAAGGCCTCAGAGGTTTGTTAGAGAACATTAGTGAAGAAACAGCATCATGAAGCCCAAGGAACACACCAGATAGGTCAGGGATCAAGTTGTGGAGAAGTTTAAAGCGGGGTTAGGTTATAAAAAAATATCCCAAGCTTTGAACATCTCACAGAGCACTGTTCAATCCATCATCCACCACTTTGTGTTAGTCTATCACATAAAATCCCAATAAAATACATTTACGTGTGTGGTTGTAACGTGAGAAAATGTGGAAAAGTTCAAGTGGTATGAAAACTTTTGCAAGCCACTGTATGTTCCCCTCTGTGACCACTTGAGTTTTTTCTGCATGCTCTAGTTTCCTCACACACTCCTAAGATGTGCAGGTTTGTAAGTTAATTGGATTCCGTAAAATAATCACAATCACAATAATACTTTATGAGCCAAGTATGTTTTGCAACATACGAGGAATTTCATTTGCCAAGTCAGTCATACAAATAAAAAGTAACAGAACACTCAAAATGCATTTTAACATAAACATCCACCACAGTGACTCCTCCACATTCCTCACTGTGATGGAAGGTGAAAAAAAGTTCAATCTTTTCACTTTTGCTCTTCCGCGGTCGGGGGCCTCAAGCCCTCCGTTGACGGGATGATCAAAAAACCATAGTGTGTAGGATAGAACTAGTGTACCGTGATTGTTGTTCGGCGCGGACTCGGTGGGCCGAAGGGCCCGTTTCCTTGTGTGAAGAATAGTTCTAACCCGAAATGTCACCTGTTCCTTTTCTCCAGAGATCAGCGCCAGATTTGCGTATTGGCTTCATAGGCTGAAGCCTAGGGCCTCGAGATCTAGGGGGCCTCGGCCTCGACCAGGGTATATAATATTTTTGACATAGTGGCGTTGTTACGAAATCCTACCATCAGTGGCGCTGTGCTTGCGATTCCGGAGGCTTTGGTGGGGGGAGGAGGGGGGCGGGGGCGGGATTGAAATGCAGGCGAGGTTTGTATTCGTTGTCGGAGAGGAAGTTGCTCGGACTGCTACTCAAAGATACTACCTGATGAAGAAAATCTGTTCGACGATTGCACTCCCGTTTCTGCTAGATTTAAGTTAAATGTGACTAAAACGCCTTCAACGCCTTCAACATCACAGATAGCAAGTGAAGGATAAAACAAAACGTATGTGGTTTATTTAAGATATTTTCTTGCTTTGTGTGTGTATGTGTGAGAGTGTGTGCGTGAGAGCGTCTGCGTGAGAGCGTCTGCGTGCGTGTGAGTGTCTGTATGTGTGTGTGTGAGTGTCTGCGTGTGTGTGTGTGTGTCTGTGTGTGTGTGTGTGTGTGGTGTGTGTGTGTGTCTGAGTGTCTGTGTGTGTGTGTGTGTGTGAGTGTCTGTGTGTGTGTGTGAGTGTGTGTGTGAGTGTGAGTGTGTGTGTGTGTGTGTGTGTGTGTGTGTGTGTGTGTGTGTGTGTGTGTGTGTGTGTGTGTGTGTGTGTGTGTGTGTGTGTGTGTGAGTGTGAGTGTGAGTGTGTGAGAGTGTGTATGTGGGGGGGGGGATGAAGGGAGGAGGGGTGACTAAGTGAACTGCCACCACACCAGCTGTGAGTGACTGGACTGCCAGCCCACCAGCCATGAGTAAGTGAACTGCCAGCCCACCAGCTGTAAGTGAGTGAAGTGGCAGCCCACCAGCCATGACTTAGTGAACTGCCAGCCCACCAGCCATGACTCACTGAACTGCCAGCCCACCAGCCATGACTCACTGAACTGCAAGTCCAAGAATTCATTCAGTCCACAATGCCCATACTAGCCCTTTGGAAACCAGCCCACAACACCCAAACTAGTTCTCCAGAGATCCACGCAAGGATAGACTTTCCTCTCTCATTACTCTGATCTGTAAAAAAAGATGAAAATGTCTAAAATTGATTCTCCACCCTCTCCCCCTTCTCTCTCAGTCTGTCACCTGTTTTTGGCAGAATTTCTGGCGGTTTCAGAGCTGCCAGCCCACCAGGCCTGAGTTACTGAGCTGCCAGCCCGCCAGGCCTGAGTTACTGAGCTGCCTGGCCTCGGTGACTGAGCTGCCTGGCCTCGGTGACTGAGCTTCCAGCCCAATAATCCATTCGGCCCACAATGTCCATACTAGCCCTCTGGAAACCAGTCCCTTCAGCCCACAACAACCACGCTAGTGTTCCAGAAATCCCCCCCCCCCCCCCCCCCCCCCCCCCCAAATGGAATTGGTGGAGAGGTGGAATATTGCGTTGGGGGACCAGCCCTCCCGTGTGAAGCTGGGACCCAACGGGTCCGACTTAGTCTGGTGTATTTTAAAACCAACTGTTAAATGACAAATACAGTAGGATCTAGAAGTGTCACACTGTCACTGTCAGGTAGTCATGTTCATCTAATCAACACTTCCCAGGCAATAACATTTTTAAGCTCATGTTTTTGTTGGGGTTTTTTTTTTGTTTTTTTGTTTTTGTTTTTTAATATAACAGTAAACTTACAATTTTATTTTCCTAAAAAATACTGCTTATTCCACAATATGTTTACAAAGTTTGGTTATAGCAAAAGATTTTCACAGTGTTCATTTTAACATTTATGCTTTTTTTTTTCCAATCACTACAATATTTAACAATAACATTTTATGTCCTGTGGAGAAGGAATTGCGAAATTTTAAATTCCCGTCATCATGCTTGGCTTTAATCAAATTATTTAAAACACTCTTCCATCTTTCTCTAGTCGTGGGGCTGGGAGATTGGGAGGGGCCTCACAAGTGGAATAGCCCAGGGCTTCTTTTCATCTGAATCCAGCTCTGTCAAGATGCTGCCCCACCTGCTGTGTTACTCCAGCATTTTGGGTCTATCATTGGGCCTGTTTCCACACTGTATCTCTAAACTTAACTAAAGATTCTGTCTTCTCCAGAAATGCTTTCCTGCCTCTCCAAACACCCTAAAAAATGACGTAAAGTTTACTTTATAGGCCAGCAACACGGGTTCTCCAAGTCTCCAGCATTCTGCTTGATGTCTCCCCAGTTGGACAGCACCCGTTGCCTGATCTCTATATTAAATGGCCCATACAATTTGGCAGCTCATGTTATTTGTCAGCCAGCAACAATAGCTGCCAGAAGCATGTAATGAACTGCTATTGGCCAGAGTAAAAGTTGGCCCCACCACCCATCCAATATTGAAATTACCAACTTCTCTGGATTGAATACAAAAGCCTCAGAACTGCACTCACAGAAATAGCATCTAGATATAATTGAACTTTGTTATTATAGGCTCCAGCACAATGGAGAATTTTAATTGTCACATAATAACATTGCCAATAATAAATTGCTGCGTAAATCTTCTGTGTTCACTCGTGTTCAAGCTGTACTCTCATTAAAATATGAATAGAGCTGATATGAGAACCATCCCTTCAATAAAACACAGGGCTGTGTAATGTCCCGAGGCCCTTACCCCGATAATCATTAAAATGGCAAAAAGGTGATGGATGCGCACACATATTCCTAGAAAATGTTAAGGATGTGCTCAGACAAAATGCTGGAGTAACTCAGCGGGACAGGCAGTATCTCTGGAGAGAAGGAATAGGTGATGTTTCCATTCGAGACGCTTCTTCTAAAGGGTTCTTCTGAACCTTATGCACTTTCTTCAAAAGGGTCTCGACCCGAAATGTCACCCATTTCTAGTCTCCAGAGATGCTACCTGTCCCGCTGAGTTACTCCAGCGTTTTGTGTCTGCCTTCGATTTAAACCAGCATCCGCAGTTCTTTCCCACATGTTAAGGATGTGCACATGCACTCCAACAAAAATGATTATATTTGAGTTCCAAAGAATAATTGACTGCAAAGAAATGGAGTAATAGTGAAAATAATTTTTCAGGCAGCCTTGTTCCATCAAACAATGAGCTGGCATCCAGTATAAAGGCAATTTCAAACATGGTCCTGTGCAACTGTGAAGCTTATGCACTTACAAGGACACAACAGTTAGCTGACATTGAATTGATTGAAATTTGCTGAAAGAAGATTCTGTTACCTTCCGAGCAGTATCAAACATAGCTCGGCTCAATTTATTTCTATCCCACCTTCTTTCCCACCATAAGATGGATGACCTTGGCGAGTATCACAATGGATAAAGCTCTCAAGAAAAACTCCAAAACATTAGATGGGAGAAACCATGGAGAAACATATTGAGGCACAGTAGTACATGGGTGAACTCTTGCCACTGTAACTGAAAGTAAATTTATTCTCTGTAAAGTCGTGATTCTGCCTACACATAATTTATGTAAGACATAGGATGCATAATCTGGCAAACTGTTCAGATTATATTAATTGATTTATTATCCTGTCATTTCTACATTGCTGGGTTTCTTCACAGTAAATCAAGTAACTAACAAAGCAACTAGTGTCAGTCATTTATCTCGGGTAAAAGGGATAGCAAATCTTTGCAATTGTTTTAGCTGAAAGGGATGTTTTAGCTGAAAGCAAACTTAAAGACCAAGATCACCAGCTTCGGGATATTACGAAAAAGGGTTCTGAAGATTGAATGAGAACATAAACTTGAGATAGTGAATAAGCCACAATATTATTAATTGGTGCAATGAGGCTACTTACCTCTCCTTATATCTAACACTATCTACTTATTAACTATTTCTGATGCTTTTATGTTCAGCATCCCGAACATATGATGGTAATCACATTTCTGGAACCAAGCAGTAAACTGGAAAAATTGTACAATAGATCAGACTGGAAATTAGGCTACACAAATCCCGGAGAAACTCAGCGGGTGCAGCAGCATCTATGGAGCGAAGGAGATAGGCAACGTTTCGGGCCGAAACCCTTCTTCAGACTGGTGGGGGATGGGGGGAGGCGGGGGAAAGAAAGGAGGAGGAGCCCGAGGGCTGAGGGAGAGGTAGGAGGGGAGGAGACAGCAAGGGTTCACAGAATTGAGAAAATTCAATGTTCATGCCAAGAGGATGCAGACTCCCCAAGCGGAATATGAGGTGCTGTTCCTCCAACTTGCAATGTTGCTCACTCTGGCCGTGGAGGAGGCCCAGGACAGAGAGGTCGGATACGGAATGGGAGGGGGAGTTGAAGTGCTGAGCCACCGGGAGTTCGGGTTGGTTATTGCAGACCGAGCGGAGGTGTTCGGCGAAATGATCGCCAAGCCTCCGCTTGGTCTCACCGATATAGATCATCTGATCTGGAGCAGCGGATGCAGTAGATGAGGTTGGAGGAGGTGCAGGTGAACCTCTGTCGGACCTGGAAGGACTGCTTGGGTCCTTGAAAGGGGTGGCGGGGGGAGGTGAAGGGACAAGTGTTGCATTTCTTGCGGTTGCAAGTGAAAGTGTTCGGGGAGGGGTGGAGCGGGAGGGAAGGGAAGAATTGACAAGGGAGTTGGGGAGGGAGCGGTCTTTGCGGAAGGCAGACAGGGGGGGAGATGGGAAGAATGTGGCGAGTGTGGGTCACGTTGGAGGTGGCGAAAATGGCGGAGGACTATGTGTTGTATATGTGCCGGCTGATGGGGTGAAAGGTGAGGACCAGGGGGACTCTGCCCTTGTTACGAGTGGGGGGGATGGGGAGAGAGGGCAGTGTTACGGGGTACGGAGGAGACCCTGGTGCGAGCCTCAACTATAGTGGGGGAGGGGAATCCCCGTTCTCTGAAGAATGAGGACATTTGTGATGCCCTGGTGTGGAACACCTCATCCTGGGAGCAGATGCGGCGTAGACAGAGGAATTGGGAATAGGGGATGGAGTCCTTACAGGAAGCAGGGGGGAGGAAGAGTAGTCCAGGTAGTCGTGGGAGTCAGTGGGTTTATAGTGCATGTCGGTCAGGAGTGTATCGCCTGAGATGGAGATAGTGAGGTCAAGGAATGGTCGGAAATAGTCCAGGTGTATTTGATTGCCGGATGGAAGTTGGTGGTGAAACGGATGAAGTCAGTCAGTTGTGTGTGGGTGCAGGAGGTGACAACAAAGCAGTCGTTGATGTAACGGAGGTAGAGGTCGGGGATGGGGCCGTGGTACGCCGCGAACAAGGATTGTTCGACGTACCCGACAAAGAGGCAGGCGTAGCTGGGGCCCATAGCTACGGCCTGTATTTGGAGGAAATGGGAGGAGTCAAAAGAGAAGTTATTGAAGGTAAGGACCAACTCCGCTAGGCGGAGGAGAATGTCAGTGGACGGGTATGGGTTGCTCCTCTGGTCGAGGAAGAACCGGAGGGCTTTGAGACCGTCCTGGTGGGGGATGGAGGTGTAGAGTGACTGGACGTCCATGGTGAAGATGAGAGGATGGGGGCCTGGAGAATGGAATGCGCGGAGACGACGGAGAGTGTCTGAGGTGTCTTGAACATAGGTGGGGAGGGATTTAACCAAGGGGGATAGGATGGAGGATAGGATAGACTGGAAATCTAAATAGGAGAAGTCCTCGATGAGTTTCCAATTGTCTGTCATACAGGGAGCACAGCAGAAGTACCACAATCCATCTTTCCTCTTCACACATATCAAAGCTTTTGCTGTACTATTTTCCAGTTTTTCTGCTTGGTCTTACATTTCCGGAATGTTAACGTTGCATTAATTTTAACGTTGCATTTCTGACCTGACTGCTGATTTTCTTGGGGCATTTGTTCCAAGTGCAGTGCCCGAGTCTGCCTGAGATTTGCCCTCCCCGTTGCCATCTTCATCCAGATGTCCATCTGGGCTCTCTACGTTGAACATGTCGTGAGTTGTGAATAAAGCATGGGAATCACAATCTGCAAACAGAAAATAATACTAAAAGTTTAAAATGTGAAATTTTACAATTATATGGATTTTCCTTATCCATCTACTCCATGTTATATAAATATAAAAACACACATATATATACACACACACACACATATACAGTATACACACACATATATACACACACCCACACATATATACACATACACACGCACGCACACACATACACATATACACACACATATACACACACATATACACACACACATATATACACACACACACGTGATACACATTTATTTCTTCATTAACTGAAAGCGGACATAACCTTTTTCCAATTTGTTGTTACTGTCTAAACATTCCCCTGTAGTATATGGTCTGAGACCTTGAAATATGTTAATACTGTAGCACAATCAGTCTACCCATACCACAATAAATCGGAAAAACTGGTGCTGACAGCACACAGAATTAGCTAATGTTGGAGAGCTAAAAGCTATTTTCTAAAAATTGTACTTTCCACCGATATTTGCATCAGCGTGTAGACAAATGACTGTTAGTGACTTTCCCCAAACCTTGTCTTCAGCTGTCTGTTGGGAGTGTATAAGCAGCAGAAACAAGAACATGCAGATACTGGTGTACCAAGGAAAGACACAAAATGCTGGAGAACAGTGGGTCAGGCAGCATCCCTGAAGAGCATGGATATGTGACGTTTCAGGTAGGAACCTTTCTTCAGACTCAGAACCTTTCTTCAGATGTCACTTAATACTGGTATTGTGTGTCTGTTTATTATCATCGGGAACATTAAAGTTAATACTAACATCAGTTGCTTGCAGCTCAGTAAATATCATCCCTACTCCATGCTCTCATTCATCTCTGGTCTTTTATTTCCCCCACTTCTTCATCGAGCAAAAGCAGGATGATCAAAAACAATAAGTGACCATTGAATAAGATATGTTTATATGAAAATGTTCCAGAGTAAAATGTTGACATTAAGCCTCAGGGTGAATATTTCTTCTTTGAAATGCTATTTCTCTGAGATAAACTCTTGGCTTTAGTCATCAACATAAATTATTCTAAAGCTTTCGTCAACAATTATAATCAGAAATTCTAATTACACTCCAGTGTGGATGCTGAGCCATGAGTATTTTCACAGCCGAGATAGATTTTTTGACTTAAGTGCAGGGTTATAATGTTCAGGCAAGAGTCAAACCGCAAAGTCGATGACAAACTCATCTTTTCTGGTGGGAGAGGAGGCTTGAGAAGAAAAAAGGTGGACTCTTGCTCCTATTTGTGATGTTCTTAAAAAATTGCAAGATGCCACTGGCATGTAGCATAATGTTTTTATTGTTGTTATAGCATTACAGAAGGAGAACATTTGGTCCATTATGCCTGTACCACCTGTTTGAAATAGAACAACTAATCTCCACACAGACCTGCCAATTTACACCCATACTTCTCCAATCCCCTTTTAAAATTTGAAATCAAATTTGTGCCAGCAGGCAATCAGGAAGTCAAGAGATCAAGAGTGTTGAATTCTCACATTTACCGAAACGGAACAATTCCATTTTTACTTGCCGCAGCATTACAAGTCTGACAACGTCATTAGAGAACATAATAGAGAAACAAAATAAAATGTCCAATATATAATTTTTATATTCGTGCAAAACAACACAACGTGCAACGTATCACTGGATATTTTGCAAATTTCCTGGATCTGTGCTCCCCATTTCCTGACACTCTATGACCCCACGCCCACTTGTGTTTCCATTTATTTTGGAATACAGTTCAGGAAAATGTGCATGACCTTGATAATAGTGATGGAGTTTATGATGATATGGAAAGGGTGATTGAATGGGCAGAAAGGTAGCAGATTAAATTTAATAATGTGAAATGAGGGGCGTTACATTTTAGTAGGGTGAGAGGAGGATGTATAAATTACCGAGCACAATTCATATTGGGGCTTGCGAAACATGTTTGAAGGTGTATGTACATAGTTCCTTGAAGGCGACATGGTTGGTTGAGAAGGTATGTGATAAAGCATGTATGATCCTGGCCTTTGTAAATAGAGGCGTAGAGTTCAAGAGCAAAGAAATCGCAAGGAACCTTTACAAAACATTGCTTTGGCCTTAACTGGAGCGTTGCGTCTAGCTTTAAGAAAGATGTAAAGGGCTTAGAGTTGGTGCAGAAGAGATTTACCAAAAAAGAGTAAGCGGACAGACTGGAGAAACTGGAGAGGTTCTCCCAGGAACAAAGGAGATAGTGAGGTGATATGATAAAGATATTTAAAGTACAGACAGTTTATAGAGAGAAACAGTTCTCAATTGTCAGAGAGGTCAAAAAGAGACAATGAATGGAGCTATTGACATGAGGATTGGTTTTTTCCCCCCCACAAACAGCGAGTTGTTGGGGTCTGGTCACAATAGAGGAAGATTCAATTGTGACCCTTTTGAATGGTAGTTGGGTAAATATATGCATGGAAAGTATTTATTCAGCTATGGGGAGGTGACAAAGGAGTGGAACAAATTGGATTACTACATTCTATTATATTAAACCAATATAAAGTCGACAGACCAAGGGGTTTCCTTCCATACCTTAATCAATCTTTGATTATCTGAGGACAATGTGTTCTCTCTGTTGTACACTGCTAGGAACTCATTGGGATATAGGAACTTGTTTTGATAGACATCATTTTTAATATTGTCTGACAACTTCTTAAATGTTTAATCAATCGCTATTATGGCACATGCAAAAACTATCTATAATTATTAAAACATTTGTTTCTATTTAAAAGGAGTAGGAAACCTTTGTAAATCCTGAAATAATTTTTGGTGCCCATCGTGCAACTATGTGCACGGGCATAGTTGGCCTCTGTGCCCATGTTGGTGGACACTGTGATCCCGCGGGACAGCAGATTCATGCGGAGGCTGCTGTGGGGCAATGACACTGGAAAATGTTGGCTTTAGCTGGAGTTGCTACATTTATGTGCATTAAAGTATTTCATCTGGCTATTAAATTACTACCTCATTTGAAATGCTCGACTTATTGTGTTTGTGAACTTGCCAACCTTATGTATAAACGCAAGGACGAAAGATCAAGATGGACATAGCTTGTTTTTCAACTAAGTTTTATATAACAAAGAACGCTGGTTCAGTTTAGTTTATTATGGTCATTTGTACTGACGTAGAGTGAAAAGCTTTTGATTGCGTGCCATCAAGTCAAAGGGAAGACTATATGTCAATGCAACAAGCCGGCCGCAATGCACAGCTAAAGGATACACCATTTAGTGCAAGATAGAACATTGAAGTCTGATAAAATCCAATTAAAGATAGTTCATAGATCTCTGATTAGGTAGATGGGAGGTCAGGACCACACTACAGCTGATGTTAGAACCATTCAGTTGCCTGATAACAGCTGGGAAGAAATTGTCTTTGAATCTGGAAGTGTGCGTTTTCAAACTTCTGTATCTCCTGCCTGAAGGGAGAGGGGAAAAGAGGGAATGACCGGGGTGCGACTGGTCCTTGATTATGCTGGTGGCCTTGCGAAGGCGGTATGAAGTGTAGATGGAATCAATGGAAGGGAGGCTGGTTTGTATGATGGTCTGGGCTACATCCACAACTCTCTGCAATTTCTTGCAGTCTTGGAGGGAGCTGATCCCAAGCCTGGCTCTAACTCTACAATAATATTCTTTGGACTCCAACTTGACACTGCAGGTATTAACAGTGTGGAAGACAGCCGGTTGCATATTACTTTTAGAAAACTACCAATATTCATGGATGAATCCATGCTGGCTGTGGCATACAGGCGTTGACCAACAATCAGCCATTCAAACAGAAATCAGTTCTACACGTACGATACGATAGAACTTTATTTAACCCAGGAGGAAAATTGATCTGCCACCAGTAAAAAAAAACACACAAAATACATGACACATGAAATTAAAGTGACGAGTGGGAAGGATTGGGGCTGTGCAAAGATTTGGGGGGGGAGGGGGGGGGGGGGGGGGAGTCAGTCTCAGTCTACCCCATGACTGAAGGGGGAGGAGCTGTACCGTGTGATCGCCACAGGGAAGAAGGATCTCCTGTGGCGTTCTGTGCTGCATCGTGGTGGGACCAGTCTGTTGCTGAAGGTGCTCCTCAGGTTGACCAGTGTGTCATGGAGGGGGTGAGCTGTATTGTCCAGGATGCTCCACAGTTTGAGGAGCATCCTCCCCTCCAAGACCACCTTCCACACACATTCTGGGCACTGCAGGTTATGACAACTGGACCTGTCTATCTGTCTACCATGTAGTCCAGCGCCAGGGCTCACTCTTGCAGGGATTCATTGGCACCCACACCCTCTGACAGGTCAGGCTGGGGCAAGATCTGAGATCCCACTGATTTCAGTGAGGGAAAGTGGGGCATAGATTTAGCAGGCAACAAGGAAGGCAAGTTGCTTATTAGAAATTATTTTTGTAAATATTTCTAAATATCGTACTTTTAGTTAACTTGATCTTTTATTTTTTTTTTAAATAATAGTTTTTTTTAGCATATCTATTTTGATTTGCAACCACCGTGAATGTCTCTGAATATCCAAAACATTTAAAAAAAGTTTAATAATATGTAGCTGTGACAAATGACTTTGCCTTCTGTCGGGAGCATTTTAGGGTCAGAGCCCTACGCTACATCTCCAGATAAAAAACAAATCCATCAATATTAGTGTGATGCAAGCACAAGACTGCTGATCTCAGCCTTATCCAATGATTCCAGCAAATCTTTGGGTCATGTCTATTATGGAAAGACAACCTCCTCTGCACACAATTGTTTTTGCGAGCTGGTATATTAACATTCAGATATTCTCACAGTCAGCTGATTGGCACAACAAGGGTGACACATTGGAGCATCGGTAGAGTTGCTACCTTAATGCGTCAGAGCCTATGGGTGCTGTCTGTACTGAGGTTTTACTTTCCACCTGTGGGTTTTCACCGGGCTCTTTGGTTGCCTCCCACACTCCAAAGACATGCAGTTTTGTGGGTTAATTGGCGTCTGTATATATTGCTCCTAGTGTGCAGGATAGAAGTAGTGTGCAGGTGATCGCTGCTTGGCATGGACTCAGTGGGCCAAAGGGTCTGTTTCTACACTGTATCTCAACTAAAAACTAAGCTAGTGGGGGAAAAAGCATGAAACTAATCATTGCAAATAAACACCTACTGGGACAAATTTCTACATTCCCACATAAAGCTCATACATACAATACACACATTACACTCATCTGCCATTATTCCACTGGAAGCCGGTTTTTATGCAACAGCCAAGAAACTATTCTATTCCAACTGCTGAGGACTGTGAGATGTTAATGTTGCTAATTGCCACAAATATAAAATAATATTGCAAGAATAACAATTGGCACAAAGAACAGCCAAAAATCTTCCGTCTTGATTTCATTTTAGGCAGCACAGAAAGCTAATGCTTCCTAATATATTCAGGAGTATTTTGCCCAGTTCAGGGGATATGTTCTTTGGTTTTCCACAGCAACAGATGAAGCTTAAATTATTGACAAAACCGGTCGGGTTGCTGCCTTACACCTCCACAGATCTGATTTTGATCCTGACTATGGGTGCTGCCTGTACGGAATTTGTATGTTCACCCCGTCACCTGTATATGTTTACTCCGGGATCTCCAGGTTCTCCTACATTCCAAAGACGTACATACTTTGTAGTCTAATTGGCTCGGTATAATTGTAAATTGTCCCTAGTGTGTGTAGAATTGTGTTAATGTGCAAGGATCGCCAGTCGGTATGGACTCAGTGGGCTGAAGGGCCTGCTTTTGTGCTATATCTCTAAACTAAACTTTCCCCAGTGTGTCTACCAATACCTACACAGTGTGATCTGAGCAGGTGGTGCACGTCAATATTCTCCCTTCACTGATTCTATTGTGCGACTTTTAACATTGGATGTACAAAATCCTCTTCCGATCCCACAGCTGCTGCATCTTGTAGCAATGAGGAACTAGTGAAACAGATTATACAGGTCATATTCACGTCATTTATCTGCCCTTCCCCCACAAACACCGCCATCCTGCCAAGCCCAGATCTCCCCCCCCCCCCCCAGCTCTCCCCTGCTCCCTCAAGCCGAGATACCTCTGCCTTGCTCCAGCCAGCCCAGGTATCCCTGCTACTCTCTCACCACAACACTCCCTCCCCCACATGCATGATCCTTCCATCCCCCACAACCTGCTTCCTGCAGCCCATTTTCCGTTGCCCCTCTCGCCCAAATACACCCATCTCCTTCGGTCTGGGATTGCCATCTACGCCAGTACACATCCCTCCTGTTACAACTACCCTCTCTAACCCTATTATACCTACCCCTTGTTCCCTCCAGCCCAGATACACCCACCCTTCCACTGGTCTGCCATCCTGGATAAACTTACTAATCCGGGCTCCATCCAGCACTTATAAACCTGCCCCCTCCACTATCCCTTCCCTCCTAAATATCCTTGTTCATTCTTCAAATTTTATTTGAATGGTGACCGATTAGGAAAAGGGGAGATGCAGCGAGACCTGGGTGTCATGGTACACCAGTCATTGAAAGTAGGCGTGCAGGTGCAGCAGGCTGTGAAGAAAGCGAATGGTATGTTGGCATTCATAGCAAAAGGATTTGAGTACAAGAGCAGGGAGGTTCTATTGCAGTTGTATAGGGTCTTGGTGAGGCCACACCTGGAGTATTGCATACAGTTTTGGTCTCCTAATCTGAGGAAAGACATTCTTGCCATAGAGGAAGTACAGAGAAGGTTCACCAGACTGATTCCTGGGATGGCACGACTTCCATATGAAGAAAGACTGGATAGACTTGGCTTGTACTCGCTGGAATTTAGAAGATTGAGGGGTGATCTCATAGAGACTTACAAAATTCTTAAGGGGTTGGACAGGCTAGATGCAGGAAGATTGTTCCCGATGTTGGGGAAGTCAAGGACAAGGGGTCACAGTTTAAGGATAAGGGGGAAGTCTTTCAGGACCGAGATGAGAAAATCGTTTTTCACACAGAGAGTGGTGAATCTGTGGAATTCTCTGCCACAGGAGGTAGTTGAGGCCAGTTCGTTGGCCATATTTGAGGGAGTTGGATGTGGCCCTTGTGGCTGAAGGGATCAGAGGGTATGGAGAGAAGGCAGGTGCAAGATATTGAGTTGGATGATCAGCCATGATCATATTGAATGGCGGTGCAAGCTCGAAGGGCCTGCTCCTGCACCTAATTTCTATGTTTCCCTCATTGCTGCTTATAGACCAGGCAAGGCAGAAATCAAGTGAACTGGCAGAGTCTCCTGTCTTAAATGCATTAAGGTCAGATATTGTTCTATATCGAGTTGAATCACTAACGTGTAGCCATTAAAGATGAAATCAAAAAATTACAGTTGGCTGCCACAGCAAATTTTGGTGACCACTCCCAACACACTATAAGGGCATTTTACAGAGGCCAATAAACTTGTAAACCCGCAGTCTTTGGTATGTGGGAAACCGGAACACCAGGAAGCAACCCTCATGGTGACAGGGAGAACGTGCAAACTCCATACAGATCAAGGATTGAACCTGGGCCTCTGGTGCTGTGAGGTAGCCGCTCTACCAGCTGTGCCACACTTGTGGTTCAGGATACAAGATTACCAAAGCATAAGATGTACAGGGTTACATGGCATAAAGTACAATGATAGCATTGCTCTGCCCGGCATAACACCATTCCCCAACGCAGCTTATATTTGGACTCAGTCTGAAGAAGGGTCTCAACACGAAACGTCATCCATTCCTTCTCTCCAGAGATGCTGCCTGTCCTGCTGAGTAACTCCAGCATTTTGTGTCTATCTTCAATTTAAACCAGTATCTGCAGTTATTTCCTGCAGCTTATAATTGGACATGGGTTGAGGCTTCTCCCTGCAAAAACTACTGACTAATTTTTATCTGCACGGTAAAAGCAAGGTTGGCTCCTGGCTGGATAACTGACACATGGAGGCAACACGCTATGCCAACATGAAAAATAGCAGCAAGAAAGTCCGAGCTGCACAGAAACAAGTGGCATCCAAAGGAGTCTTGTTGACATTTAATTTGGACCTCAAACTGAGCTAAAGCCTAACAGAGTGAGAGGGATCAATGGCTGGAGAAATGACCTTTACTGGGCCCTGCACGGTCCTGAAGAACAATAGGGGAAAGGTGCTCTGAGCAGCTGATCATTTTGCCTAAAAGCCCTGTCCCACGGTACGAGTTCATTCCAAGAGCTCTCCCGAGTTTAAAAAAAAAATTCAAACTCGTGGTAAGCACGGAGAATTAACGTAGCGGGTACGTTGGAGCTCGGGGACGTCTGTTAGCGCTATCGGCAGTTACTCGGGAAGACTCGCTAACGGCAGGTAAGCACGGGAGGACTCGTGAAGATTTTTCAACATGATGAAAAATGTCCACGAGAGCCCCGAGTACCGACAAGTGGCTATTACCGTAAATCTCCGAGTTCGAATCAGGGCAAACTCGGGAGAGCTCTTGGAATGAACTCGTACCGTGGGACAGTGGTTTTAAGAATAACTAGAAGACTAGTTACAGTTTTATCCACTTCTTTGTTTACAATGTAGTATTTACATTCTCCTTTGTAAGTTAACCTGCTTGTATTATCAACCGGTCTGAGCATTTGTGAGACCTGGGTTCTTTTTCCTCTGTCACTCCTTTTTCCAGTAAAACATGGACCCAGAATTTCAATTACTCAGTACGTGAAGTTTAATGCAATTTATTTTTCAGTGGTACATTGATGTATTAGATATAAATGAATCATTTAGTCAGAAGACACAGAGGTATCATCACATGCATATTACACAGGAAGTAACTGCAGATGCTGGTTTATACCGAAGATAGACACAAAGTGCTGGAGTAACTCAGTGGATAAGGCAGCATCCCTGGAGAAAAGGTTGGATGACTTTTCGGATTGGGTCCCTTCTTCAGAGTGAATATTACACACGTTTGTTAGAAGCAGCATATGAAGCAACGTCTTACTTTTAAGTCACAAGAAATACCCCTGTTTGAAACTCCTATGCACCGAAACAATTTTTTAATTGAAAGATACACCGAGAAACTGGTGTATCAAATCCACACCGGCCATCGTTCGCCGGTTTATCCCACTATCTCATCCACTCCCTACACACTAGGGGCAATTTACAGAGGCCAATTATCCTACAAACCCACATGTCTTTGGGATGCGGATGGAAACCGGAGTACCCGGGAGAAACCCATGCGAGCAAGGGAGAACGTGCAAAAACTCCATATAGACAGCATCCAGGATCAGGATGGAACACGGGTCTCTGGTGCTGCGAGTCACCAGCTCCACCAGCCGTGCCACTGTGCTGCCCCTGTTACTGCAAGCAAGACATATCAGAACTCCAGCAATATCCTTCTGGCCCCACATTAAACTCACGATAGGCACAAAGTGCTGGAGTAACTCAGCAGGCCAGACGCCATCTCTGGAGAAAAAGGATGGGTGAAGTTTCAGGTTGGGAACGTTCTTCAGACTGGCAGTTCTTTTTCATCCTTTTTCTCCAGAGATGATGCCTAACACAGAGTTTCTCCAGCACGTTGCATCCATGTTTAGTATAAACCAGCATATGCAGTTCTTTGTTTCTACATATTCCCACATTAAACTTACATGATGTTGCATTTTGTGAATGATTTTGCGCATAATTAAGAGGAAATGGTGCTTATAGTAGTTCATGTACTGCAGCAGTGGGGAAACTGCTCGAGTCAGTTATTAAAGATGGGATAGCAGCACATTTGGAAAGTGGTGAAATCATTGGACAAAGTTAAATCATGTCTGACAAATCTTATAGAATTTTTCGAAGATGTAACTAGTAGAGTGGGTAAGGGAGAACCAGTGGATGTGTTATATCTAGACTTTCAGAAGGCTTTCGACAAGGTCCCACATAAGAGATTAGTATACAAACATAAAGCACACGCTATTGGGGGTTCAGTATTGATGTGGATAGAGAACTGGCTGGCAGACAGGAAGCAAAGAGTAGGAGTAAACAGGGTCCTTTTCAGAATGGCAGGCAGTGACTAGTGGGGCACCGCAAGGCTCAGTGCTGGGACCCCAGCGATTTACAATATATATTAATGTTTTGGACGAGGAAATTGAATGCAACATCTCCAAGTTTGAGGATGACACTAAGCTGGGGGTTAAAGTTCGGTGTGAGGAGGATGCTAGGAGGCTGCAAGGTAACTTGGATAGGCTGGGTGAGTGGGCAAATGCATGGCAGATGCAGTAAAATGTGGATAAATGTGAGGTTATCCACTTTGGTGGCAAAAACAGGAGGGTAGACTACTATCTGAATGGTGGCAAATTAGGAAAAGGGGAGATGCAACGAGACCTGGGTGTCATGGTACACCAAACATTGAAAGTAGGCATGCAGGTGCAGCAGGCAGTGAAGAAAGCAAATGGTATGTTAGCATTCATAGCGAAAGGATTTGAGCATAGGAGCAGGGAGGTTCTACTGCAGTTGTACACACCTGGAGTATTGTGTACAGTTTTGGTCTCCAAATCTGAGGAAAGACATTCTTGCCATAGAGGGGGTACAGAGAAAGTTCACCAGACTGATTCCTGGGATGTCAGGACTTTCATATGAGAAAAGACTGGATAGACTTGGCTTGTACTCACTAGAATTTAGAAGACTGAGGGCAGATCTTATAGAAACTTCAAAATTCTTAAGGGGTTGGATAGGCTAGATGCAGGAAGATTGTTCCCGATGTTGGGGAAGTCCAGAACAAGGGGTCACTGTCTAAGGATAAGGGGGAATTCCTTTAGGACCGAGATGAGGAAAAGATTTTTCACACAGAGACTGTGAGTCTCTGGAATTCTCTGCCACAGAAGGTAGTTGAGGCCAGTTCATTGGCTATATTTAAAAGGGAGTTAGATGTGGCCCTTGTGGCTAAAGGGATCAGGGGGTATGGAGAGAAGGCAGGTACAGGATACCGAGTTGGATGATCAGCCATGATCATATTGAATGGCGGTGCAGGCTCGAAGGGCCGAATGGCCTACTCCTGCACCTATTTTCTATGTTTCTATGTAAACTTTGGCCGGAAGCTGGTAAGTGCACAAAGCGTCTGTCTATGAAGCACATGGAGCACACATGCTTTCGTCAATCTAAGGCTGGAATCACTCCAAACGTGATGGTCGGTTCACCTGTGACATTGAATCACTATGTGAACCGAGAGGTTCTCCTGTACTGCACAATGTGGTACAAGACAATTAGCAGATAAAGCCATTTCACCAGAGGTGGCAGTAATCTGGGTCAACTCTGATGCAACTGGCCAGAGGCAGTTTGAGGGGACACAAATACTGCCACTCTGAGACAAATGACCAATTCTTGCTCCATTGATCCACTGATTCTTTCCTGTGTCAGGGATCAGCTGACCTAGTAATCCAAGCACAGAGACTTTACCACAGTGCCGAAGCCCCTTGCCAAAAGCAGGCGCTGGAGCTGCGTAATTCTAAGCCAGGCTGGCGCTAGGCTCAACTTCCGCTCTGTGAGGTCTCTCCTCTTCTGGAACAGAAGCCAGAACCAGAAGACCAGAAGACATAGGAGCAGAATTAGGCCATTCAGCCCATTGCGTCTACTGCGCCTTTCAATCATGGGTAATCTATCTTTCCCTCTCAACCCCATTCTCCTGCTTTCTCCCCGTAACGTTTGATGCCCTTACTGATCAAGAACTTCAATTTCCGCTTTAAAAACATCCAATGTCTTCTGTGGCGATTAATTCCACAGATTCACCAGAAATAAATTCCTCTTCACCTCCACTCTAAAGGTGCATCCCTTTGTTCTGAGGCTGTGCCTTCTGGTTCTAGACTCTCCCTTTCCACGACAACCAGTGCTGTCACACTCTGTAACATCCACAGACATTGACATGGACTGAGCATCACTTTGACGCTGCGAAGGTTGAGTTTCCTCTTCCTTGACCACTCACATAGGCTTTCAGGCACGCTGGCCTATGCCCCAAACATCATGAATACTTTATCTTCATCAGCTTCTGTCTGCAGGCTTCCCCTCTGAAGTAGAAAGAACAGACCTGGTGTATGACTCCAGTACAAGGGGCATGCATGAACACTACTCCACACTAATGATTGTGGTTTAATTATCACTCCCCTTCCCCCACCACCCAGCACTATATTAGCAAGTATTTTATTGGAAACATATCATATTCCTCTGCTGATAACTGGTGTTTTGCATTCTTATATTTGATGCTCTCTCAGAAATCTAATATTATCTCTATCTTTCAAAATGTACGATGCTCTAAAAGGCCACACCGATTAAAATACCACATCTGCTCAAAGGGATTACTGGTAGAGGATAGTATAGGAGGCAGCAATAGACCATTCGGTCTTTAGGCCAGCTCCATCATTGAAGATGATCATGCCCAGTCGTGCTCTTCAGCATCAAATTCTCATCTACTCCATGTCCCTTGGTCAATGTATCTTGGCACAATGTATCCACCTCCTCCTTGGATGCATTTAATGACTTGACTTCCGCTGATATTTGTGGTGGAGAATTAAACGTGTTCACCTTCTTCTGGGTGAAGACATTTCTCCTGATCTCAGTTTTAGATGGCATAATCCATATCTGGAGGCTGGAACCTTGACTCGGCATACTAAACCCTCCTCCTTGACTCTCATCTGTCTCGTTCTTTTCCAAGTTTCCATGAGATGCGCTCTCATTTTTCCAACTCAAGTGAATGCAGACCTAATTAACTCAATCGCTTCTCGTTTGTCAGTTCTATCACACCTGGAATCAGTCCAATAAAAAAAATTCTTTGTTGCACACTAAACTCCGATTCTGAATGTCCAATTACACCACATCACTGGTTTTTCTCTTATCTAGTCGACTATTAACATATTTTTTTTAATTCCAGCAGATTTTGTCTAGCATGATTTCCCTTTGATCGACCTATGCTGATTTTGTCTGATCCTATTAATGCTGTCCAGTTTTCTTTTTCTGTCAAGTTATACTTTTTACAATAGGTTCCAGCATTTCCCCACTGCTGATGTTAGGTTTACAGGTTTATTCATCTACCCTGTTTATTCCTCTTCCTCGTATTTTAAATAGTGGAGCTATATTTGTTACCCTCCAATCATTTATGACTGCTCCAGATTCAGAGGTCTTTGGAAGATGATTACTGATGCATCCACTATTCCCAGGGCAACTTCCTTTAGAGCCCTGGGATGTAGATCATCAGGCCATGGACATATGTCAGCATGTAGCCCGATTAATTTACCTAACATAGTTTTTCTACTAATACTAATTTCCTACTGTACCTCCTTTCCTCTGGACGTCTGGTTTCCCATTAAATCTGGGAGATAATGCAAGATTGTATGAAGATTGAACATCAAAACTAGAGCAAAGGAACAGGCTCGATGTCAGTGCTGAACATGATGCCAAGCTAAACTAATCTTCTCTGCCTGCATGTGATCCATATCTCCTCCATTCTTCGCATAGCGATGTGCCTTTCTAAAAGCAGCTTAGATGCCACTATCGTATCTGCTTCACCCCACCCTGGCAGCATTTTCCAGGCATCTGTTTAAAAAAAAAACTTGCTCCGCACATCTCCTTTAAAGTTTTCTCCCCTCACATTAAAACTATGCTCTCAGGTCTTCGCTATTTCCACCCTGGAAATAGGTTCCAACTGCCCAACAGATCCATATTTCTCATAATTTTATATACTTCTATCAGGTCTCCCCTCAACCACTGTCTTCCAGAAAAAACAATCCAAGTTTGTGCAACCTGATAGCCAAAATCCTCTAATCCATGAGGCATTCGGGTAAACCCCTTCTGTCCACTCTCCAAAGCCTCCACATCATTCCTGTAACAGAATTGCACACAATTCTGCCAGAGGCAAAGTATGAGATAATCATTCTTCCTTTTCTTTGTTCCTAATTATAATTTCCCCTTTTCTGACTGTCAGGGTTAAAAATTTGTCTTTATTAATATTTTCCACCACATATTTATTGAAATTTTATCAGGTAGTTTTTACATTCCCTGCAAGCTTATTCACATCCTCTAACCTCCACCACTTAATCAATCTTTTTGACCTCCTTTACCTCCAATAAATCCTGCTGGTTGTTTTTGGCAATTTTACATGTCTCCTCTGCAAATCTTCTTCAAATCCAATACTATCTATCCCTAGCTTTCTTCATTGGCCACTGTTGAGCTATCCTACCCAACCTAATTTTGCACCAGACAAGAATGAATAATTGTTGCAGTTCCTGGTAACATTCTTTAAATTTTATCCATTGACAATCTATCGGCAACTCGTATAAAGTTTCCAAAACTTTTAAAATCAATTTGCACCTCATGCATTTGTACAGATTAAGTTCCTGATGCAATTACTTCACTCGCCATTTAATGAAGTTATGGTTACTCTGCCCACAGGGACCAAACACTGCAAGATTTTTCATTATTCCTTTCTGATTGAAGTCTGGTAGAACCTGTTTTCCAGTAGATTTCAACATATTGGTCTAAATAGCCATCATGTAGCTACTCCAGAATTCCTTCTTAGTATTATTAATTTAGTCTAATCAATATATATGTAAATTAAAGTTACCCATGATTAAGCTGATTGTATGCATCACCAATTTCCTGTTGAATTCCATCCCTTTTGTCACTGCTAAAGTTTTGTCGGCTACAGGCAACCCTATCAACATGTTTTGCTCCTTGGTGCTTCTAAACTCTCCTCCCCATACTGATCTTACTTTATGATTTTTTGGACTAATATACTTCTGTGTCTTTGAATTAATTTCCTTCTTTACTAACTCAACACAGCACCTCCTCTTTTAGGGTTACACAAAAAGCTGGAGAAATCTTAGATGCTGCTGCACCCGCTGAGTTTCTCCAGCTTTTTGTGTAACCCTCGATTCTCCAGCATCTGCAGTTTCTTCGTTAACACCTCCTCTTTTAGCCTGTTTTTCCAAAAAAAGTTGAATACAGTTCAGATCCCATCTAAATAATTACACTGCAGCCAAAATAACCCCACTTTGGTAGAAATCATGAAGAAATATTATGGCCCTAATTATGGTTCCTCTTCTTACATTCACCGATGTTCGCAGAAGTGTTGACATTTCTGTTCTATATTATATTCCACTGTTTTAAAAATGGCAAGCTTGTACTAACTTTATATTATTAATGAAAGTGTTAATCCTAAATTGGAGCAACTAGGACTTTAAAATGGGGTTAAGTTTCAGGGTTGCTGGGGGATTTGGTCAAATTGAAATTACTCTCTGCAGAGTTGGGACAGGCTGCAGAGAGGTGTCGGAGTGTCTGGAGCTTAGATATAATTTGCAAGCAAAGAATGGGAAGATCTGTAAACCTTGTATCAAAGTATGGCTGCAAACCAGACATACACCTTGTAAATAGTTGTAAATAATGTTGCAGAGTTTGACTTTGCCAAGTGTTGATTGGATGAGGTGTTCAGCCTTGTCTGGATATTCAGTAAATCAGGGTAAATGTTTTCAAATTGACTTCCTCTCCAAGTCCGTTTTGAATACTAATGTATTGAACTGTTGTATCATTGGGTTAGGGGAATGCCTGTTATGTATGGGGTTAATCGATATCTGTAATTGGGTTATTGAGAGAGTTTATATGTCCCGGCCCCTCGAGGTCCCGGGACATATAAAAGTCCGCGATCACGAGGCTCAGCGTCGAACCTCCGGAAGAGCGTTCGGGACTGCGTGAACTTCTGGAGTGCCTCTGTCTGAGCGAGGCCTAGAGCGCTTGAACAGGCAGACATGAGGATCAAATCTGCGGTGAAATAGGTACAGTGTGTGATCTGCGGTGCGCTTTTGCTAAAATAAAATTTTGTTGTTTCAAGTGCTTAATTCAGTGTTGTTACTGAAACTAGACTGGGGGCGAAGCTTAGAAAAGAGCAATTATCAAAAGGTCCATGATTCTATAAGGATTTATTTATTTTCATTCTTTTCCAACGGACATCTAAATTTATATACTTCACACTTCTCATACCAAAATATCGTGCCCGATATTTATTCATTTTATATTCCATTTGCACTTCTTTACTCTTTCCCTCGGGCTCGCTGATGCTATTTGGCAGTGACATTTCTTTAGCATATTTTGTCATGGCATTCACGTTGTTTATGAACAGCCTGAATAAGACACAGAGAATAAAACATTCTAACATTCCATTTATTATTTCTTCAACATAAAGCTTACCATTTATCATAATCAAACTGTCTGCAAATCCACGGAAATGAAACATTGCATAGAGAACCAGTTTACATTTGATGCATTTGCTCCTCTAATCCAACAATGCATTTGTCGCACTTTGTAGTTCTAATATCCAGTCTATTGCAATTTGTAGCTATTCATTAATATTTTAATATTAAACACCTGTCAAATGGCTTATTCAGGCATTGAAAATATTTTAAATAAATTGCCAAACCAGTTTGATACGATGGAAATTAAACTTCCTCTACATCTGCAAATCAACTGCAAAATTTGTGGTAGTGTGGAACTGCATTCATGCATTAAAATGAGGCAGCACAGCAGTAGAGTTGCTGCCTTACAGTGCCAGAGACCAGTGACCAATCCTGAGTATGGGTGCTGTCTATACAGAGTTTTTACTTTCTCCCTGTGACCAAATGAGTTTTCTCCAGGGGCTCTGGTTTCCATAGACACTCCAAAGACATGCAGGTTTGAAGATTAATTGGCTTCTGTAAAGAGGAATGCATTGTTGCGAACTGTGGAACTGGTTAACTGGCTTTTAATGGATGGAGGGGTGAGGGGAGTGTTAGTATAAGTTTCCTAAAATTAGAGAATTCAACGTTCACACCACTGGGTTGCAAGTTGCTCAATCGAAATATGAAGTGCTCTTTCTCCGAATTGCATGTGACCTCACTCTGGCAATGGAGGAGGCCTAGTACAAAAAGGTCAGTGTGGGAATTGGAACGGGCGTTAACGTGGTTAGCAACCGGAAGCCTTGGTGGATCGAGCATAAGTGTTCAGCGAAATGGTCACTGAGTCTACGCTTGATCTCACTGGTGTACAGGAACCAGAGCTGCCAAGTTTTCTCAGAGCATTTCAGTATTCTAGTACCTGAAAATCAGTAATTTTGCTGAGGAAATCAGTATTTTTACGTGGTGTCATTTTGCTGAAAAAAAATTGTTTTTTTTTAAATGTGCAGTCATACCCATGTTAGAGTGCAAGAATGCATAACTTTGCTACTAATTGACATGTCTTCTATGCACCTTATTTGACAGTGCATTTATTGCCATCTCTTTGTATACTGTTTGAACGGCTGCTTCCTGCTTTTAGCACCAGACGATGATGTAGAAGCCATTTCGGAAGCCTCCCTCTCTCCCTCCCCCTCTCTCTCCTTCCCTTTTTTCTCCCTCCCTCTCATCTCTCCCTCCCATCGTTCTCTCCCCATCCCTCCCTCTCTCCCCCTTGAGCCCACCCACCATTCTGTAAAATCAAGGCTAATCCCAATGTGACTGCAATCCCACTGGTAACCTTTCACCACTCGGCTTATCCAGAATTTTACCACTGCCTGAAAAATAATCAAAAGCTCAACTACCACTGAGAAAGAGAATTCCAATTGTTATACGAGAATTTTCCTGAACGGTCTGTGACCCAATGCACTGTTGCCAAGACACTATGTGTAAAGCCCATAGCGCAATGTTTAAAGCGCTCCAGCTGGTAGCACTATTTTTAGAACCCATAGCGCTGTAGCCAACAGCACTTTGTTTAAGTTCCCACGCGTTAAACGGACAGCACTCTGTCTAAACCTGGAGTGGGACAGGCAGCGCCTCTGGAGAGAAGGAATGGGTGACATTTCTGGTCAAGACCCTTCTTCAAACTGAACTGAACTCAGTATTTAAAATCCGTATTTAACAACACAAAAATTGTACATCCGTATTCTAATTGCATTTCCGTACAAAATACGCAAAATCCGTACTACTTGGCAGCTCTGAGGAACCCAAGTTGGGAACAGTGGATACAATAGATGAGGTTGGAGGAGGTTGGAGTGAACCTCTGCCTCACCTGAGAGGATTGTCAGAGTCCTTGGATGGAGTCGAGGAGGAGGTAAAAGAGCAGGTGTTGCATCTCCTGCGGTTGCAGGGAAAAGGTGGTGGTTTGGGTGGGAAGGTATGAGTGAAGCAAGGAAGGTGGTGGTTTGGGTGGGAAGGTATGAGTGAAGCAAGGAATTGCAGAGGGAGTGGTTTCTGTGGAAGGTGGAGAGGGGTGGAAATGGGAAGATGTGATTAGTGGTGCGATTACATTGGAGGTGATGTAAATATCGGAAGATGATGCGTTTGATACAGAGGCTGGTGGGGTGAAAGGTGAGGACCAGAGTAACTCTGTCCTTGTTGTGTCTGGGGCAGGCACTTGCTGTGAGTAATTGCTCAGGGTAGGTAGTCAGTCGGAATTTTAAAACACCTTAAACCGCGCACATGCGCAGATTGTTGTCCTCTCCGTAAGCTGTCAGTCGACTTTTATAAAGTAATTTGTCTTCAAAAGACATATCTCTTAATAAAGTACAATTTTCCCGGCAATGAAGACACACCTGCATCGAAGACGCACCCCCACTCCGGAGTCACCGCATTGTGGTCAGGGAGGGAAGTAGCTCGGGTGGCTGTATGCAGCCGCTGGGACATCAGCGCCTTCTGCTGGACCGCTTACCTCTGGCAGTGCTCTCCGTCTGAACACCTCTCTCCTGCCGCTAGCCAGCCTCGCTCATGTCAGCCGTTTCCCGCAAATCCTTAAATTCTGACTGCCGCCGGGAGCAGGACGTGGCCTCACTTGCTGCGCTGGGTGAAACTGCATGGCATTCACTGCCGTGTCTTTCAATGTAGACCGGACAGTGAGGGGAACAGTTCAAGAGAGGGTCAGCGGGCGATGGATAACAGCACAGCGGGCTGTGGAGCTTACTCCTGTGTCAGCATGATCAAGGGACCAATCCCGCTGTGGGGTCCCGGCGGCCGCTCGCTGCCACCCGAGCCACTTCTCTCCCCGGCCACAATGCAGCCCGCGGCAGCGGCGAGCGAGTTGCTGACATGATCCCCGATCCCTTCCTTCACAACGCTCCTGCCCTCCCCGCAACTTTACCCCTGGCCAGACTCCCCACACACTGTGAAAGGAACCCCCCACAGCAGCGCTGTCCATTTACAGCTGCTTCCCATCCGCTGCCAGCAATGAGGGAGAGACTTAGCAACATTGTTCTTGATGTTGCTGTGCAGAGGGATAGCTAAGTCTATCTTTTTTCGCTAACCACCTAACCTTCGGCCTCCAAGACGCAGGTAAGTTTTTGTGCCTTATTTTTGGATTTTAAAAAATAGCATCTTTATTGCAGGGAATTGCGGTATTTAAAAACATATAGCTCAAAGAAATGTACTTACCACATTATTTGTACATGAACTGCATTATTTTCTCTTTGTTTCTTAACTGGACAAAGTCAGCATGGATTTATGAAAGGTAAATCATGTCTGACGAATCTTATAGAATTTTTTGAGGATGTAACCAGTAGAATGGATAAGGGAGAACCAGTAGATGTGTTATATCTGGACTTTCAGAAGGCTTTCGACAAGGTCCCACATAAGAGATTAGTATGCAAACTTAAAGCACACGGTATTGGGGGTTCAGTATTGATGTGGATAGAGAACTGGCTTGCAGACAGGAAGCAAAGAGTAGGAGTAAACAGGTCCTTTTCAGGATGGCAGGCAGTGACTACTGGGGTACCGCAAGGCTCGGTGCTGGGACCCCAGCTATTTACAATATATATTAATGATTTGGACGAGGGAATTGAATGCAACATCTCCAAGTTTGCAGATGACATGAAGCTGGGGGGCAGTGTTAGCTGTGAGAGGGATGCTAGGAGTCTGCAGGGTGACTTGGATAGGCTGGGTGAGTGGGCAAATGCATGGCAGATGCAGTATAATGTGGATAAATGTGAGGTTATCCACTTTTGGTGGCAAAAACAGGAATGTAGACTATTATCTGAATGGTGGTCGATTAGGAAAAGGGGAGATGCAACAAGACCTGGGTGTCATGGTACACCAGTCATTGAAAGTAGGCATGCAGGTGCAGCAGGCTGTGAAGAAAGCGAATGGTATGTTAGCATTCATAGCTATTGAGTATAGGAGCAGGGAGGTTCTACTGCAGTTGTACAGGGTCTTGGTGAGACCACAGCTGGAGTATGGCATACAGTTTAGGGCTCCTAATCTGAGGAAAGACATTCTTGCCATAGAGGGAGTACAGAGAAGGTTCACCAGACTGATTCCTGGGATGTCAGGACTTTCATATGAAGAAAGACTGGATAGACTCGGCTTATACTTGCTAGAATTTAGAAGATTGAGGGGGGATCTTATAGAAATTTGCAAAATTCTTAAGGGGTTGGACAGTCTGGTTGCAGGAAGATTATTCCGATGTTGCGGAAGTCCAGAACAAGGGGTCACGGTCTAAGGATAAGGGGGAAGTCTTTTAGGACTCAGATGAGAAACACATTTTTCACACAGGGAGTGGTGAATTTCTGGAATTCTCTGCCACAGAAGGTAGTTGAGGCCAGTTCATTGGCTATATTTAAGAGGGAGTTAGATGTGGCCCTTGCGGCTAAAGGGATCAGGGGGTATGGAGAGAAGGCAGGTACGGGATACTGAGTTGGATGATCAGCCATGATCATATTGAATGGTGGTGCAGGCTCGAAGGGCCGAATGGCCTACTCCTGCACCTATTTTCTATGTTTCTATGCTAAGATACTCTTAAGATAATGACAATCCATGTTAGAAAAACCCGCCAAGAAACTTGTTCTGCGCATGCGCAGTACGCAGTCCACGGTGCAGGCAGAATTTCCGCTGCCTTCAGCTCCCTTTGTCATTGAAGGCTTGTAGCAGCATCGACAGCACGTGAGCAGCACAGACTTTCACGTATTACATGTACTGTGGATGAGAGGCGCGGAGAATTATGCCTACTTAAGAGATCGATCTCTTAGGTAGACATAATACTCCCGTGCTTTTACTATTTATATTTAATAATTACCACCTTATTAGCACTGCCTTCCCTGACCGCAAGTGCCTGGTCTGGGGGGAGGGGGAGTGTGAGCAGAACTATGGGACTCACAGAACAGCTGTATTTATACTGAGATTAGATTACACACAAGTGGACTCGATTTACTAATTAGGTGACTTCTGAAGGCAATTGGTTGCACAGGATTTTATTTAGGGGCATCAGAGTAAAGGGGGCTGAATACATTTGCACGCCACACTTTTCAGGTTTTTATTTGTAAAAAAATTTGAAAACCATGTATAATTTTCCTTCCACTTCACAATTATGCATCACTTTGTGTTGGTCTATCACATAAAATCCCAATAAAATACATTTACGTTTGTGGTTGTAACGTGACAAAATGTGGAAAAGTTCAAGGGGTATGAAAACTTTTGCAAGCCACTGTATCTGAAGATGGGTCTTGACCCAAAACATCACCCATTCCTTCTCTCCATAGCTATCTTCGTAGCTCTTTACACATCTTTCTCTTCCTATATGTTTATTGTTAATACTTTGGAACATTTTCTGAATGTCTGCCATTGCTTTCATTTGTCTAAATTGTTGTCAAAAGTGATAACTTTGTTACATTTCCTAAAGCAACTCAATACAAGAACAGAATGACAAGAATTACTCTGTATGGAAAAAATACACAGTGCCTGTGTCAACGTCTAGAATGAAGAAGCCATGTTATCCACATTGAAGTCCCTTGATTAGCTATCATTGCTTCTTCCTTGAAGTCAATCTCCATGTGGAAAAAACTCATGCAAATTGCGTTATATCAAAACTTACTAATGCAAACAACTACTGGATATGTTATTGCTGTGATGTCTATAGTTCCATACGATTATTCTCAAAAACATTTCACATGGAAATCAATTGAACACAAGCATTGAATTTGTCAAAACTAGATGCTTTTCTAATCTGATATTCAAGCTAATACCAAATAACGCAATCAACACAGTAAATTTAAAAACAAAATGCAAAGCATAACCAGGCAAATCTTTATAAATATTCAATTATCATCTATCATTTGAATGGTACCCTTCTCCATAATATTAATAAAAACTACTTTCAGTGCATTAATCTAAAAAGTACGAGTACAAGTTAATGAACATCATACAATAAATTAATCTCTGACACATATCGGAGAAATCTTATAAAATGTTAATGAGGAGCTGTTTAAAATCAGCCGCAGGTAATCACTTATGGCCTTTGGATCAGTGATGTGAAGGAATGGGTTATACATATTCTTTCACCACTTTAAAATAAATATCTACTGCAAATGCATTCAAATCACCACCCGAGTGAAAAGCTACAATTTCTCCAAATTATCCTAACAATTTCTCCACTGATGCTCGCCTGCTCTTCAGTGCCTGGGTTCGTGCTGTTGGAATTTCAGAAGACGTTGCTTACATGAACAGGATAGCGATCCCATCATGTACACTCCTCCCTTCCACCAGAAAATGCACCGACATCCAGCTATCATTGTGGGGGGGGGGGCATGCAAAATGAAATCCTAATCTTCATGGACTTCTCTCAAACTAGCCGACACCCTCACATACTGACGGACACCACCAATTCATCTCACCCCATCACTGAGTCCCCTTCTCACTGTCATATATCAGTGAGCCAGACAATACAGAAACAAGCCCTTCATCCCACCATCAGGCACCAATTCATACTAATTCCAGGTTATTCTCCTCACATCCCCATTCACTTTCCTCACATTCTACCACCTATACACTGAATCATAGAGTTTTATGGCCATTGAAACAGGCCCTTTGGCCAACATATCATGTCATCCAAAATGCCTCATCTACACCATATAACCATATAACAATTACAGCACGGAGACAGGCCCTCTCGGCCCTTCCAGTCTGTGCCGACCATTTGTTTTCCCCTAGTCCCATCTACCTGCACTCAGACCATACCCCTCCATTCCCTTCCTGTCCATATACCTATCCACTTTACTTTTAAATGTTAAAATTGATCCTGCCTCCACCACTTCTAGTGGAAGCTCATTCCACACAGCCACCACCCTCTGAGTAAAGAAGTTCCCCCTAAACTTCTGTCCCTTAATTCTCATGTCATGCCCTCTTGTTTGAATCTTCCCTACCCTCAATGGGAAAAGCTTATCCACGTCAACTGTCTATCCCTTTCATCATTTTAAAGACTTCAATCAAGTCCCCCCTTAACCTTCTGCGCTCCAAAGAATAAAGACCTAACTTGTTCAACCTTTCTCTGTAACATAGTTGCTGGAACCCAGGCAACATTCTAGTAAATCTCCTCTGTACTCTCTCTATTTTGTTGACATCCTTCCTATAATTAGGCGACCAAAATTGTACACCATACTCCAGAATTGGTCTTACCAATGCCTTGTACAATTTTAACATTACTTCCCTACTCCTATATTCAATGCTCTAATTTATAAAGGCCAGCACACCAAAGGCTTTCTTTACCACCCTATCTACATGCGATTCCACCTTCAGGGAACTATGCACAGTTATTCCTAGATCTCTCTGTTCCACAGCATTCCTCAATTCCCTACCATTTACGTCCTATTTTGATTTGTCCTGCCAAGATGTAGCACTTCACACTTATCAGCATTAAACTCCATCTGCCATCTTTCAGCCCACTTTTCCAAATGGCCCGAATCTCTCTGTAGACTTTGAAAATCTACTTCATTATCCACAACACCACCTATCTTAGTATCATCAGCATACATACGTATCCAATTTTCCACCCCATCATCCAGATCATTGATGTACATGACAAACAACAATGGACCCAACACAGATCCCTGAGGCACCCCACTGGTCACCGGCTTCCAACCTGACAAACAGCCATCCACCATTACTCTCTGACATCTCCCATTCAGCCACTGTTGAATCCACCTTGCTACTCCGCCATTAACACCCAAAGATTGAACCTTCTTAACCAACCTTCCATGGGGAACCTTGTCAAAGGCCTTACTGAAATCCATATAGACAACATCCACTGCTTTACCCTCATCAATTTCCCTAGTAACCGCTTCAGAAAATTCAAGAAGGTTTGTCAAACATGACCTTCCAGGCACAAATCCATGTTGACTGTTCCTGATCAGACCCTGTTTATCCAGATGCTCATATACATATACATATACATATACATATATATATATATATATATATATCTCTAAGTATCCTTTCCATTAATTTGCCCACCAGTGACATCAAACTAACAGGGCTATAATTGCTAGGTTTATTCTTTGAACCCTTTTTAAACAATGGAACAACATGCGCAGTACGCCAATCCTCCGGCACTATTCCCGTTTCTAATGACATTTGAAATATTTCTGTCATAGCTCCTGCTATTTCTACACTAACTTCCCTCAATGTCCTAGGGAATATCCTGTCAGGACCTAGAGACTTATCCACTTTTATATTTTTCAAAAGCGTCAGTACTTCCCCTTCTTTGAATCTCATAGGTTCCATAGCTACTCTACTTTTTTCCCTTACCACACAGAGTTCAATATCCTTCTCCTTGGTGAATACCGAAGAAAAGAAATTGTTCAATATCTCCCCCATCTCTTTTGGCTCTGCAGATAGCTGTCCATTCTGGCTCTCTGATGGTCCAATTTTATCCCTCATTATCCTTTTGCTATTAATATAGCTGTAGAAACCCTTTGGACTTACTTTCACCTTTCTTGCCAAAGCAACCTCTTTTACCCTTTCTAATTTCTTTCTTAAGATTCTTTTTACATTCTTTATACTCCTCTAGCACCTCATTTACTCCATGCCTCCTATAATTATTGTAGATATCTCTCTTTTTTTCGAAACAAGTGTCCAATTTCCCTTGAAAACCATGGCTCTTTCCAATTTTTACTTTCCTTTCAACCTAACAGGGACATAAAGATTCTGTACTCTTACAATTTCCCCTTTAAATGTCCTCCATTTCTCTTCTACATCCTTCCCATAAAACAAAGTGTCCCAATTCACTCCTTTTAAATCCTTACGCATTCCCTCAAAGTTAGCCTTTCTCCAATCAAAAATCTCCACCCTAGGTCCAGTTCTGACTCTCTCCATAATTATATTGAAACTAATGGTATTGTGATCACTGGTCCCGAAGTGCTCACCAACGCATACCTCCATCACCTGACCCTCCTCATTTCCTAACAGGAGGTCCAGCACTGCTCCTTCTCTGGTCGATACCTCTAAGTACTGTTGCAAAAAACTATCTGGCACACATTTCACAAACTCCAACACATCCAGCCCATTTACAGAATGTGTTTCCAAGTCTATTTTTGGAAAATTGAAATCTCCCACAATCACTACCTTGTGCTTACTACTAATATCTGCTATCTCCTTACATATTTGCTCTTCCAATTCTCACTCCCCATTTGGCGGTCTATAATACACCCCTAAAAGTGTTGCTACACTGTTCCCACCTCAGTTCCACCCAAATAGTCTCCCTAGACGAGCCCTCTAATCTATCCTGCCAAAGCACTGCTGTAATATCCTCTCTGACAAGCAATGCAACACCTCCACCTCTGGTCCCTCCAATTCTATCAGAACTGAAGCAACGAAATCCTGGAATATTTAGTTTCCAATCATAGCCCTCCTGCAACCATGTTTCACTGATTGCCACAACATCATATTTCCTGGTGTCAATCCAGGCTCTAAGTTCATACACCTTTCTTATAATGCTCCTAGCATTAAAATATACACATTTTAGAAACCCACCATCCCTTATTCTCTGTCTATTATCTTTTTCCTCTTTCTCGCCTACATTTTGGGTCCGAGTGCTTCTTCTGTGCCTCTTGCCCCATACCCTGTCCCCTAGCTCCCTCTACCCGAGTCCCTCCCCCCAGCCTTTCTAGTTTAAAGTCTCCCCAGTAGCCTTTGCAAATCTCCCTGCCAGGATATTGGTCCCCCTCGGGTTCAAGTGCAACCCGTCCTTTTTGTACAGATCATGCCTTCCCCAAAAGAGGTCCCAGTGATCAAGAAAATTGAATCCCTGCCCACTGCACCAGTCCCTCAGCCACGCATTTATCCTCCACCTCATTCCATTTCTACTCTCACTGTCACGCGGCACAGGCAGTAAGTAATCCTGAAATCGTTACCCTTTTGGTCCTTCTCCTTAACTTTCCCCCCCAACTCCCTAAATTCTCCCTTCAGGACCTCGTCTCTTTTCTACTAGTTCTACTTTCCCCAAGTTTGGTCCTTCTAAACCTATCCTATCCATGCATCTGTCCAAATGTCTTTTAAGTGTTAGATAGACACTAATTGCTGGAGTAGCTCAACAGGTCAGCCAGCATCTCTGGAGAAAAGGATTAGGTGACGTTTCAGGTTGAGACCCTTCATCAGATGACCTGAAACGTCACCTTTCTCCAGAGATGTTGTCTGATCCGCTGAGTTACTCCAGCTTTTTGTGTTTATCTTCAGTTTAAACCAGCATCTGCGGTTGCTTCCTACACATTTTGTCTTTTAATTTTTTTTTTTTTTAAATTGTACCTGCCTCAACTACCCCTTGTGGCAGCTCGTTCCATACACCCACCATCCTCAGTGTAAAAAATTGCTCCTCAAGTTGCTGAAAGCAATTTACAGAAGCCAATCAACCTACCAGCCGACAGACGTTTTGGATGTGGGAGGAAACGGGAGTGCTGGAAGAAATTCTTGAGGCCACAGGGAAAACATACAAACTCCACATGGCACAGCTTAGGAGTCAAGGACTGAACCCCAGCGGCTGGATCCGAGAGGCAGCAGCTCTAGTAATAGCGCCATTCTGCCAATCTAGCTGTGCCACTTTGTATTTGGATTATTAAAGCATATAATTAGGTGATATATTTGGGTACACAAAAAGCAGGAGAAACTCAGCGGGTGCAGCAGCATCTAAGGAGCGAAGGAGATAGGCGACGTTTCGGGTCAAGACCCTTCTTCAGATTAGGTGATATATTTGTTTGCACGAAGCACAATGGATTGAGGACAAATTATCCCCGTACATGTTAATTCCTTCCATCATATTCTTCTGGGTACCCACATATGTGTAATGCTTTACCTACCTGTATTTTTTTTAAATAAGATTTATTTTTTCACTGATGTGGTTTTAATCTCATCCCACATACCATTTTAAAGTATGGAGACCCAAGGAATTGAGGATTCTGGTTTACAAGAGAAGACAGTGCTGGAGTAACTCAGCAGATCAGGCAAGAGTTGCACAATAAAGAGTGGGCAAAATACAAAAGCATTTTTTTTTAAATTATATTTTCTCTTTCCTGATATTTTTTTAAATTTCATGTAACTATTTATATTTTAGTATATATCGGAAGATTATTGGGGTGAAGGTTCAACACAGACTTTAGATTTAAACCCACTGAGTCGGCGTCAACCAGTGATCATCCCACACACTAGCACTAGGGACAATGTACAATTTTACACACTAGGGACAATGTACAATTTTACCAAAGCCAATTAACCTTCAAACCTGTCTTTGGAGTGTGGGAGGAAATTATATAAGAACCCAAACAATTCAGTTTAGTTTAGTTTGGAGATACAGCGTGGAAACAGGCCCTTCGGCCCACTGAGCCCATGACGACCAATGATCATCTGTACACTAGTTCTATCCTACACACTAGGAACAATTTACATAAGCGAATTAACCTACAAACCCGCACATGTTTGGAATGTGGGAGGAAACCGGTGCACCCAGAGAAGACCCACACGGTCACAGAGAAAAGGTACAAACTCCATACGGGACCGCACCCATAGTCAGGATCGAACCCGGGTCTCTGGTGCTATAAGGCAGCGACTCTACCGCTGCGCCACTGTAGCGCCCTCTGTGTGGACTATGAAGAATAACAATTTATTGGAATGTGAAATAAGTCAGCGAGGATGTTTGGCATCATTTTTAATTGACGGGTTCTTGCTGAACATGGATAATGGGCTTGTCCCACTTAGGCGACTGTTTCGGGGACTGCCGGCGACTATGCGGTCGCCACATGTTCGCGGGTGGTTGCCGGGGACTCGCCTTCATGGTCGCGAGGCGTTCCCGCATTCTGGGAACTAGTCGCGGCCTCGTTATGGTCGCCGTGAATTTTTCAACATGTTGAAACACTAATGGCGACCAGAATGAAGCCGCCATGGAGAGTAGCGAGAATTCTTGTGCCGTAGCTGGGTCGCCAGGAGGTCCTAGTGGGTTGCCAGGAGGTCGAAGGTTCTCATAGGTTGTAGCCAGTGCTGACCAGTGAATTTCAATGGCTCATTGGGAAGAAATAACCTAAGGACTAGTTTTCTGAACCAAGGATAACCGTCCGGTAATGTTAAATGTCCGAGTTTCACAGCCGTGTATCTCTGGCTTCTTAAAAGTTATCCCCACTCCTTCTTACCCCTTCTTTAAAAGGACTTACCGTACACCGCACTTAGCCGTCTTAATTACAGCGCCAACCTTCCTGTTCATCGCGGTGTGTGCCCGCATCACCTTGGCTTTGCACCGTGTGAATTTCACTCAGACAGCGCTCCCCGCTGCTTGCCCTGTCCCCCGCCTGCATAACGGGCTGGTGAAGGAAGTGATGTGCGTGTATGTGTTCCACTCTGACAGTCGCCGTTCCAGATGCCGGTTTTTCATGCGACTGCCGGCAACTTGACAGTCACCTGAAAAATCGCCTAAGTGGGACAGGCCCATAACCAGCACACCGTGCGTCATACTTAGTTTAGCGATACAGAGCAAGAACGCTGGGCAGCCACAGCGGTAGAGTTGCTCTCTTACAGCACCAGAGACCAGGGTTCGTTCCCAACTACGGGTTTGGTCTGTACGGTGTTTGTACTTTCTCCGGGATCTTCGGTTTCCTCCCACACTCCAAAGACATGCAGGAATGCAATCTGCATCCTTCCACTCCATATACATTGGCTTGCCGTATGTGTAAATTGTCCCTAGTGTAAGACAGTGTTAATATGCGGGGATCGCTGGTCAGTGCAGACTCGGTGGGCCGAAGGGCCTATTTCCACACTGTATCACATATATATGAAGCTGGGCACCTATATTTTCATTATATTTCTTGCATTTCATTTAAATAAAGACAGCACACTGGCATACTCTGAGTCTCCATTTAGCTATAGCAAAGCATAGAAAAAGAGAAATGTGGGTTTTAGAGAGCAAATGAAGGCTAAGATCATATGAACAAAGTATACATCGTCGGATTCCTCTCAGACGGGAAGGTGAAGCGGAAGCATGGAAGTTGCTTGTTTGCAGCTTTTTTGTGGAGCAAGTGAGTAGCAGTCGCTCTCATTGTTCATAGTATTTAAGCCTTGGGTGACACATAGAAGCTTGGCAGAGGAACTGGCATTATGAAAAAGCAAATCACTGCAAATCTGCATCCTTCCACTCCATATAAAATGCAAGGAACGCAAAACAAGATACAAGCTGCAGGCAAATCACTGCAGATCACCTTACATAAGTAAATGGTTAAATCATCTGGTGTACTTTGGAACATTGGCTCAAAAGAAGTTAGACTGCTGCCATGGAAACATGTTTCTCAGAAAGTCAAAACAGCAGAGAACCTAGTGTTCAATACATCAAAGATCAAAGACAAAACGCAGATGCTGAAAACCCGAAATGAAAACAGAAAGCTGGCAATTAAGATTAGCTTAGATGAGGGGTCTTGGTCAGCATGGATGAGTTGGGCCAAAGGGCCTGTTTCTGTGCTGTCTGATTCTATGCTGTAAATACTCAGCAGATCCAAGGCAGAGTCCGGTCCAGAGAAGGAAACAGCATTAGCATTTCAGAATGCCTGAAGATCTGAAAATTAATTGTTTTGTTTTCTAGCATCTTAAATCTGCTTATTTACAACATTTTCTGCCTTTGTTTGTGTCCGACTATGCACCAACAATAACCTATAAATTTAGGATTTGGAAAGTTAGTATTTAACTTTGAGACAGAATTCAAAAATCTTGTTCATCCTCCTCTCTTATATTTACATGGCCAAATATAGAGAACCAAACCTGATGGCTGAGGCAAGACCATGGTGTCAGTAGGAGCACAAGTACTTGTGATGCACCAAGGAGGCCCTGTCCTCACACTTTCACAGCTTGGCACTAAATAATTGCTGGAACTAATTTAAAGTAATAGAGTGATATATAAAAGTACCATAAATTCTCAGAAATACACGTAAATAATTAAGATGTTAAGCTAATGTGAAGTTCAAAGGTTCCTCACCTTCTCATTTGCCACTTACTCCATGGCTTTATAACCTTGTTGAAATGACCATTATTGCAGACCCAGCCAGGCATAGGACCAAAGAGGCAATTCCCTAAAGCCTCTGCCTCTAGGCCTCAACCACCATATGAACAGGTGGATTTGATCTTCTCTATTTAACATCACTTGCACTTAAGTCCTGGACCGACTACAAATTAAACAGTTAAATACCAGCATTTACATTTGGAACTATGAGCTAAAGACCCAAAGGCTTCAGCGAGTGTGAAATATCGTTCTTGGTTGTGGAGTTGGAGTCTTAATAATATGGTGTTTGAACAGGTCAACACATTCATTACTAATTCATTGTGGTACAAAATAAAAATCTAAAACTTATCTAAAACTTACCAAACCCAAGGTATAATTAAATCATTTTTCCATTGGTGCAGCTTACAGTAATACTGTGCTTACAGATCTTAGAATGAGATAATGAGGGAAAGGATTACTATTTAATCCAAAATTGTTTGGGTCACATCAGCCTAGTATTCACATGCTGAGAGATCCTCTCCTATAACTCAAACCTCTAAACGCACAATGCTTTTAAAACATTCTTTCCTTAGTAAATCTGGACACTATAAAACTATATTGATCGTTATCTACAGTTATGTCAAATATAAAAGCCGTCCAAATAAAAGGAGAGAAAAAGAGTTATGTGATGCAGTTCTCAGAGGTTTTTCTTTAAAGAGTCCAGGCTTTGTGTCAGCGCTGAGAAACAGCCTATTTGACATGATTTACCACTTTGTTTCTAAACAATGAGGCAAACCTTTGACATTCTAACCTAAAGTATAATTATTAGATTCACAGATGTGGAAGAGCTAATTTTTAATGTGTTTTAAATGGTTGCCAAAATGATGTCGAGTACAATCCAAATGTTGACGTATCTACAAAAGGGCGATGCATTTCAATCAAAGTTGTAACATATGTGGCTGTTGTAATATTAGGCATGCACCCCCTTATGTGGCTGTTGTAATATTAGGCAGGCACCCCCTCATGAGATAAGACACAAGGCCAATTGTTTTCCTAGTTATTGATGCAAACATTTCAGTGAGAAGAGGCTGAACCATTTACCAGAACCAGAACTATCTGGAAGTAGCCACACAAAGATGCTTTTATATATAGTCTTGCATAATCTACATTGGGGAGGGGGGGGGGGGGGGGGGGGGGGGGGGGGGGGGGGGGCTGCTGGAACTGCATCCAATGTACTTTTAGGCATAACTTCTTTATCAAATAGGGATACACAATATTTCATTTAATTGACTTCATTGTAATGAATTCTGGAAAAGACAAATATAAAATATAAAATAAGACAAATATAACACCTACCACTACCTGTTAACATAATTTAGCACAATCAAGGACTAACTTTCTCCTTCTCCGATTCATTTGCAGGAATTAAATGAAGGCTTTCATTATTTGAAGCCTTATATGATAAAACTGAGGATTCTGTCAATATATTATGCAGGCAAAACTGGAAGTATTTTCTTTGTGTAGCCAGTGTTGTGAAGAAAAGATGGTTAATCTGCATATGTGTCTTTGGGAGGAATGGGGGTTGGCGTTGGATTGTCTTTGATTTAAAGGGAAAAAGTCCAGACATTACTCTACTTCAAATGCAACCATGGGATTTTTAACATCCAAAGATGAGCACTAAACAATGGGGGGGGGGGGGGGGGGGGGGGGGGGGGGGGGGTGGGGGGGGGGGGGGGGGGGGGGGGGGGGGGGGGGGTGGAAAGAAAGAAAGCTGAAACCTCTCTTTTCCAACTAGGGGGCACCGTCCAGTTGGTATGGCTGCCCAGCCTGCAGCTGTCTGTTTTTTAACTTCTTTCTTTTATTTTTAGTGAGTTTGTGTTTTGTTTTGGAGTCTATTCTTTTTTATGTGGGGGGTGGGGTCTGGGGGAAGGGGGAAACTGGTTTTCCTGGTCCCTACCTGTCGCAGAGGCAGCTTTTCTCCGCGCTGCAACTTCGACCCGGCCTCGCGGCCTACCAGCGGGCCTGGAGCGGCGTTTCCTGAGGGGACCGCCCAGAACCTCGGCTTCAGAGGCGGCACAACGCTGGAGCACCATCGTGGAGCGGAGCGGGCGATGCCTTGCCTGGGTCGCCGCGCTGGAGCTCCGGAATGCTGAGACCACAGGTGAACATCACGGAGCTGCGGGACTGTGGGGTGACCAGCTGTGGGCGGCAGCGCTGAACTTTAACATCGGGAGCCTGGGATCTCTCGGCGAGATGACCAGTGGAGGAGCTCCATCCAGCGCGGCCTTGTCGGCTTCGGAAGCCACGGACTCTGGTAAGGAAGCGGCTGTTCCAGGTGTCCCAAGCCGCTGTGAGGACTCTCCCGACGCCGGAGCACCATCACCCGGCATGAAGGCCTAAAACATCGGGCCGCCATAGCGCCGACTGCAGAGGCCTCAATAGGCCCGACTATGGGTGGACATGGGGATGGGACTGGACTTTGTGCCTTTCCCCACAGTGGGAACCATTGTGTGGGGGGATGTTTTTATGTTCATTGTTAATTCTTTAGTGTTGCGTCTTATCTTTGTGCTGCATGGCAAGTCAAATTTCACTGCACCAATTGGTGTATGTGACAATAAATGTCCTTTGTCCTTTCCCACCCCCCCCCCCCCCCCCCCCCCCCCCCCCCCCCCCCCCCCTCCCCAAATCAGTCTGAAGAAGGAACCCGACCCCAATTGCCGCCGGTCAATATTCTCCAGAGATATCACCCGACGTGCTGAGTTACTCCAGCAACTTGTGTCCTTTTGTGTAAACCAGCAAGGCAGTTCATTGTCTCAGCAAAATAGAAACAACATTAGGCCATTCAGTCCCTCACACCTGGTCCACCAAAAGTTTATTTTGCATTTATTGGGCTGATTATTGTTTGGTAAATTAATGGGTGGAAAGTTATGCATTAGTTACTGTGATGTTTGGTGGGCTGTGTACAGTGGGAGGACCCGTTGCTCCTCCCGTGCAGCAGGTGGCGCTGCACAGGACAAAGGTAGATGTTTTGTATATAGTTTATCCTGTCTGTAGACAGTGTGCGTGTGCAGCCATTTTGAGTTGTCTAACTGCCAGCATTGAGTAAAGCATTAATGACTTCTGTTGTTAATTAAAGACTCTCAGGTTTTGTGCAGACCTAGAAATGGAACATGTAAAGTTACCAAGTAAAGTTATGCAAACAAAAAAGCTCCCTGTGAAAGAACTAAATATGCATCGCAGCATCACAATAATTACAAATAATTATTAGTAGAGTTAACAAAAAATTAGGAAAAAGTTTATTTTTAATTATTGTTGTTCCAAACTACGATGAGTTTCTCTAATTTCGCAGTAATTGAAAATGACCTCCAGAACTAGGTTACACTGCCATGTCTTCGATAGGCAAGCCATGCCCGCATTTAATCTAGTTCACAGGCAATGAAAGGGCTTTGAGTACAAGAGTAAATCAATGCCCTGCCATCTGTGCAACTGTTATTGATGAATGTCTGCCTTTAGCACAGTGTGTTCTTTGCAAATGTTTCTAGAGATCACATGGGGTGATATGGCAACTGACCTTGATAGCTCTTTATATATTTCCTATCAAATTTGGACTGCCAATTAAAAGTTAAGAGTAAAATCTATGGTCCCATATCCAAACTGTATATACTTCTTCATAGTGCATGTGTAAGAAGCAACTGCAGATGCTGGTTTACACCAAAGATAGACACAAAATGCTGGAGTAACTCAGCGGGACAGGCAGCATCTCTGGATAGAAGGTGTGAGTAACGTTTCGGGTCGCGATCCTTCTTCGGTGTACAAATGAGGGTCTCGACCCGAAACATCACCTATTCCTTCTATCTAGAGATGCTGTCTGTCCTGCTAAGTTAGTCCAGCATTTTGTGTCTATGCTTCTTCACAAACATTTTTTCTGAAACAATGCATCTACTGGCCAGATGAGTGGCTATGAAGCCAGCCAAATGGAAGTATATATATTTTTTGTGATGCTAAATACATTGCAGCCAGAATTCATGTCAGAGTTGTCAGCTCACAAGTAAGAATAATAAAAGGAGTAAATTAAGTTTGCTGGAAAAAGGGAGCATGGAAGTTAAATGATGAACATAAAGAGAATATGCATTACATTCCAGAGATCCCACACTTATGAAGGCTATCTTCAACTATTGCGTTAATATGCAAGAAAGGTCCCAATAATAAAATAGAGGAACAAAAGAAGAAAATAGAATTTTCAGAAAGAGAGTTTTTGACAGTTCTAAGAACTGTCTTAGCATTAAGCATGATTTTCCTTTTTAATTTAGACCTTCATAATCATAATGATAATGAGTAATTTAACTGAATCCAGACCATTTCCTTCAGCATTGAATGCAGGATGGGTTGTTTGCAGGTGAATCACATTGGACAAACAATAATTGGACCAGAGTATGTTGACAAAATGCAATTTTCAATTAATATGCATTCCCAATGGAATTCCAAGAGACAATCTGTCTATAGCTTCTGATCTCTATTTCCCTGGCAGTTGAGCTGACCATTTATTTAGGATGTGCTTCTCCTGCATTAACCTGTATGGTAATCAGAATAATGATCGCAAATGCAGACATTGTTGCTGTCGATTCTGACTATTTTGTTAAACAGACATCTGTCATTTAAAATGTAATTCATTTTTCTTTCTAGAGAATTACGCATTGATCTTATCTCCAGAGTGGAGAAATCTGTTTGAATCTGATTCAGTTCCTCAGCTACCTAATGATGGCAGATTCCAATAAAAACAGAAAATCTTTCAATCACCAAACCAATGTGCTTCTTGCCCGAAGCTTTTTAATTGAATTTGAAAAGTTTCTAAGTTCCCACTATCTGGGTCAATGTTTATCCTTGTTGGTGGGTGCCCACTATTTATATATTTCCCTTATTTGAGGAAATGCAGGACAATTTTAGCTCTAAAATTGTCCTGCATTTCCTAAAATAATTCTCTGGAAAGAAAATGAATTAAATGTTAAATTAAATTTAAGGCCTGGGCGCTGCACCTCTTTCTCCTTCTCCGACCATTTCATTCTCGCCTGATGGAGTTTTAGGCCATGGTGGTTTATTAGGCCTTTCCATAGCTTTATTGGGTGTCTTTCGCATGATAGACACAAACTGGGGTGCTAACCCAGCCTTTCCCGGGCGCTGTCAACTGTCTCTCCAGTAGTCACCAAACTATTCTTGGTTGTCACCCAGTCTATTCCTTAACGCAATGGAAAGGAAGGACATTAGCTTGGAGGATGTGGAATCGGTATGGGTAGAGCTGCGAAACACTAAGGGGCAGAAAACTCTGGTGGGTGTTGTGTACAGGCCACCTAACAGCAGTAGTGAAGTTGGGATGGTATCAAACAGGAAATTAGAAATGCGTGCGACAAAGGCAAAACAGTTATAATGGGCGACTTCAATCTACATATAGATTGGATGAATCAAATTGGCAGGGGTACTGAGGAAGAGGATTTTTTTTTAATGTATGCGGGATAGTTATGTAAATCAACATGTAGAGGAACCAACGAGAGAGCAGGCTATTTTAGACTGGGTATTGAGTAATGAGGAAGGGTTAGTTAGCAGTCTTGTTGTATGTGCCCCCTTGGGCAAGAGTGACCATAATATGGGCGAGTTCTTCATTAGGATGGAGAGTGACATTGTTAATTCAGAAACAATGGTTCTGAACTTAAAGAAAGGTAACTGTGAGGGTATGAGACGTGAATTGGCCAAGATTGACTGGCAATTAATTCTAAAAGGATTGACGGTGGATATGCAATGGAAGACATTTAAAGACTGCATGGATGAACAACAAATATTGTTCATCTCAGTTTGGCAAAAGAATAAATCAGAGAAGGTAGTGCATCCATGGATAACAAGGGAAATCAGGGAGAATATCAAAGCAAAGGATTTTGCGTACAAAGTAGCCAGAAAAAGCAGCATACCAGAGGACTGGGAGAAATTCAGAGACCAGCAGAGGCGGACAAAGGGCTTAATTAGGAAAGGAAAAATGGATTATGAAAGAAAACTGGCAGGGAACATAAAAACTGACTGCAAAAGTTTTTATAGATATGTGAAGAGAAAGAGATTAGTTAAAACAAATGTAGGTCCCTTGCAGTCAGAAACAGGTGAGTTGATCACGGAGAACAAGGATATGGCGGACCAATTGAATAACTACTTTGGTTCCGTCTTCACTAAAGAAGACATAAATAATCTGCCGGAAATAACAGGGGACCGTGGGTCAAAGGAGGAGTTGAGTGAAATCCAGGTTAGTCAGGAAGTGGTGTTGGGTAAATTGAATGGATTAAAGGCCGATAGATAGGGTGCATCACAGAGTACTTAAGGAAGTAGCTCCGGAAATAGTGGATGCATTAGTGATAAACTTTCAAATCTTTAGATTCTGGAGTAGTTCTAGAGGATTGGCGGGTAGCAAATGTAACCCCTCTTTTTAAGAAGGGAGGGAGAGAGAAAACAGGGAATACTGATCTGTTAGTCTAACATCGGTAGTGGGGAAACTGCTAGAGTCAGTTATTAAAACTGGGATAGCAGCACATTTGGAAAGTGGTGAAATCATTGGACAAAGTCAGCATGGATTTACGAAAGGTAAATCATGTCTGACGAATCTTGTGGAAATTTTCGAGGATGTAACTAGTAACGTGGATAGGGGAGAACCAGTGGATGTGGTGTATCTGGATTTCCAGAAGGCTTTCGACAAGGTCCCACATAAGAGATTAGTATACAAACTTAAAGCATACGGCATTGGGGGTTCAGTATTGATGCGGATAGAGAACTGGCTGGCAAACAGGAAGCAAAGAGTAGGAGTAAATGGGTCCTTTTCACAATGGCAGGCAGTGACTAGTGGGGTACTGCAAGGCTCAGTGCTGGGACCCCAGCTATTTACAATATATATTAATGATCTGGATGAGGGAATTGAAGGCAGTATCTCCAAGTTTGCGGATGACACTAAGCTGGGGGGCAGTGTTAGCTGTGAGGAGGATGCTAGGAGACTGCAAGGTGACTTGGATAGGCTGGGTGAGTGGGCAAATGTTTGGCAGATGCAGTATAATGTGGATAAATGTGAGGTTATCCACTTTGGTGGCAAAAACAGGAAAGCAGATTATTATCTAAATGGTGGCCGATTGGGAAAAGGGGAGATGCAGCGAGACCTGGGTGTCATGGTACACCAGTCATTGAAAGTAGGCATGCAGGTGCAGCAGGCAGTGAAGAAAGCGAATGGTATGTTAGCTTTCATAGCAAAAGGATTTGAGTATAGGAGCAGGGAGGTTCTACTTCAGTTGTACAGGGTCTTGGTGAGACTACACCTGGAGTATTGCGTACAGTTCTGGTCTCCAAATCTGAGGAAGGACATTATTGCCATAGAGGGAGTGCAGAGAAGGTTCACCAAACTGATTCCTGGGATGTCAGGACTGTCTTATGAAGAAAGACTGGATAGACTCGGTTTATACGCTCTAGAATATAGGATATTGAGAGGGGATCTTATAGAAACTTAGAAAATCCTTAAGGGGTTGGACAGGCTAGATGCAGGAAGATTGTTCCCGATGTTGGGGAAGTCCAGGACAAGGGGTCATAGCTTTAGGATAAGGGGGAAATCCTTTAAGACCGAGATGAGAAAAACTTTTTTCACACAGAGAGTGGTGAGTCTCTGGAACTCTCTGCCACGGAGGGTAGTTGAGGCCAGTTCATTAGCTATATTTAAAAGGGAGTTAGATGTGGCCCTTGTGGCTAAGGGGATCAGAGGGTATGGAGAGAAGGCAGGTACGGGATACTGAGTTGGATGATCAGCCATGACCATATTGAATGGCGGCGCAGGCTCGAAGGGCCGAATGGCCTACTCCTACACCTAATTTCTATGTTTTTTCTATGTTTCCTAAGCCAGACTTCAGTGTGAAAAATATGCATTTTCTAGATGCGCTGGGACGTATCCTCAGTGATGTAACTTGGGGTCATCGGGTGTTTTGGTTCTCACAACATCAAACACCCTCACCCAAGCGACCCAACCGGGTTCATCAGGCCCTCTTCCTTCTCGCCTCAAAAATTTTAATCATAAGTATTTGAAAACAACACGGTAACTGAACATAAATATCAACTTTTATGCATAAATTTGTTCTTTAAAAAACACCAACAAAAGCGAGTTCAGTATTCCGAAAAACGCAAGGGATCATGGGATTTGTCAAAGTCACTCGCTGTAAAGAAAAATCGAACGAACGCTGTAGATGTCGCAAGTATAGTTTTGGTCCGATATTTTGTCTTTTTCAAGCTTGTATTTATCAGGGGGTAGATAGAGGGGGCAGATAAGAGTGGGAGGGGGGTGAGGGGGGTAGACTGGACCGGCGGAAAGACATTCTCGGCAGCTGCACGCACACAGACCTGCACCTCATTAGCAGCCAGATTCGAACCCAGGTCCCCAGTGCCACAAACTCTGCCGAACAGCCACTTGACCGTTCTCCAACCCCCCCCACTCGAGTGTCCCATCCCCTCCCAGGGGGTGGCCGGAGGCATCCGGACCGACGGAACACCGGCCCCCAGCCAGCGCCAACTCTCTCTCCGACCAGGACAACTCCAGCAGCAGTGGCTCCGAGTCGCTCGTCTTCGAGCAGGGCTGGCAGCTGCCCACCTTCAGCAGGATCTCGGTGTCGGACTGAGGTGGAGCGCTGCCGGCCAACCCGGCGGGACAGGCAGAGCTGAGCTGGAGCCAGCCCAGGGCCACCCCAGCCAACTCAACAGCGGCTGGAGAGCCAGACCCGACCCCGGACGAAACGCAAGCCTGCACACAACGCAGCACCACCATTGCCGAGAACGTTTATAGCGAGTGACCTATGACCTGGGCATGCGCAGTCGGAATACCAAACTCGCTTATATATACACTTGTAGCCTTGTCAATTAAGGGTAACACTGTTTTCTTTTACAATATATTAAGATTCAGTAAATGCTGAACTGCTTCTCTGGCCCTTAAAATTAGTTATATCATGTTATTTCCTGAGAATAATATGCAAAATTCATACCTTCTTTTTTTAAAACTTGCTTATGATTGTTCAACATATACTTTAATCACATGTGGACGTCATACATTTATTTTGCACTCCGTAGGATATTTAAAAGCTATGTATTTTATCTCCCAATCAATTGCATGAGAATATATCACCCGAATTATATCAACGCTGCAAAATTCCATTATTTCTTTATAACTGGTGCCCAAATTAGAAACGAAAATGGCCTATGAAAATAAAATAAAAAAGGAAAATACTGGAAAACTAAAATAAAATCCAGAAAATGCTGAAAAGTACAGCAGCACAGGCAACGTGTAGTGAAAAGTTGAAACAGTGTCAGTATTTCAGGTCAAAGACTCTTTGTCAGAACTGGCCAAGAGAGAGAATGTAGTGTTAAGTTGCTGAGAAGATGAGACGGGACAGATAGGACAAAGGGAAGATCTATTTTAATGGCAAAACGCCGAGTTACTCCAGAAGTCATTGTGTGTGTCTATCTCCGGTATGTGAACCAGCATCTGCAGTTCCTTCCCAATCCCACACTCTCGGCCCCGGGGGGGTGGATGGAGAGTCATCAATACGTTATGGACACATCCCACCTATAGCACCTGACCCCAGGGACTTGCAAGAAACAGAATCCTTCAAATCTGGCTAGGTCTTTAATTTATCTGCATATTCGTTGTATTGAGACAGAGTGAAGCCACGGGGCAGGCTCTTTCCTGAACCTCAGTAATAAAGCTTCAATTGCTTCTACAAGTGGCAGAAAGGCCGTCAAGACCCACTTTCTTCACCGACACAAAATAGTAATGGGCCTGTCCCACTTAGGCAACTTTTTAGGTGACAGGAGACTGCATCTCTGGAGCGAAGGAATGGGTGGCATTTCGGGTAAGTCTGAAGAAGGGTCTCGACCTTATTTCCTTAAAACTCTCCAGAGATGCTGCTGGTCTGCTGAGTTTACTCCAGCATTTTGTGTCTATCTTTGGTTCAGTCTTTATTGGCTCGAGCAAAAGAACAGATTATTAAAGTTCAGAACCACGGTAGACTCACGAGACACTAAGATAAATGTCGCACGGGGCCACTACGTGTATTACAACGAGTTTTAAATGTTTCCATTTTTTAACTTGAACAGTTAATTTAAATGTTGCTCGTGGAAAAAATCAAACATGTTTGATTTTTTTCACAGAGTTAACAGTTTCCCGGAGTACCTGCCGTTTAGAGGCGCCACAGAGTCGATAATACAAACAGATTGCTCGTGCGAGGTTCCGACCTGTTCCCGCTACGTGATTCACCACGAGTGAAAACTCGGGGTCACTCGTGGGCCAACTCGCACTGAGACAGGGGTTTATGAAAGATTCATTATTGAATGGACCAAGTAAGTTCAATGTAGTAAATAAATTAAATATTGAATTTCATAATAATGTAAGCAAATTAATCTCCAATTTATTTTAAATTATAAAATGCAATTATTTATTGTGTGATTAATTACTGAATTGGATAAGTACACTGGAAAGTCAAAAACTGTTGGTCCGGTACTGAAATGAGATTCATAAACTCTAAAAATGAGAAGATTTTGTCAAATTTTGAGAAAGAGACTTGATGCATCCTGCCTGAGTGGTTGCAAAATTACAAATGCAATATTTATATATTATTCAGTGTTACATAACTGTTTGTTGTCTGTTGCATACACACACACATGCATGTTTGCAGTGTGCAAGACTCCAGACTTTTTTCAGAAGCCCTTTAATAATGTTCCATACAAATGGATAGCATGGAATCTTATGGTACATAAGGTCATATTCTGGCATGGATGACAACTAACAAGGATAGACACCAAAAGCTGGAGTAACTCAACGGGACAGGTAGCATCTCTGGAGAGAAGGAATGGGTGACATTTCGGGTCGACCCTTCTTCTGTCTCAACCCGAAACGTCAACCATTCCTTCTCTCCAGAGATGTTGCCTGATTCGCTGAGTTACTCCAGCTTTTTGTATCTATCTTCAGTTAAACCAGCACCTGCAGTTCCTTCCTACACAGAGAGTAGGGATAAATGGGTCTTTCTCAGGGTAGCAGGTGATGGCTGGTGCTTGGGCCCAATAATTTACAACATACATCATTGATATAGATGAGGGATTCAAATACAATATTTCTCAGCTTCTCAATGGCACAGATGGGGTGGAATTGAGACCTGTAAGAAAAATATAAACAGGCTTCAAGGTGATTTTGATAAGTTGAATGAAAGCGCATATACATGATAGATGCAATGTAACATGGATAAATGAGTAGCCATTTATCTAGGATAAATACAACGGCAGAGTATTATTTAAAAAGTGATAGAGTGGAAAATGTTGATGTACAAAGGGATCTGGACGTACTTGTATACCCGACTTTGAAAGCAAATATACAGGTGGAGCAAGCAGTCTCAAAAGTATAGGAGGGTGGTGAATCTATGTTTTACTCATGAGTACATATGGTTTTTGACTGTCTAATTATATTTTGTGTAATGTGTTCCTCATTTACCAATTTCTCTCATTCTTTGCCTCCTCATTTGCCCACTGGACTCCAGTTTTATTAGTCTCCATTTTGTAAATTCTTACTCTTTCAAATGTCTTTCCCACCTCAACAGCCATTTGCAGCTGATGCTGCTAACTCTTGACAACATTCAACACCTTCCACTCCCTCCAGCTATACGCTTACACTCAGATTGTTTCAAGTTACACCTCTGGCCTAACCAGCACAAATTGCGATATTTCTCTCTGAAAAAAAAAAGAAACGCACATTTTCCGGGACAAACAAGATTGCTACAGAAATGATTGCAGGAATAGTGAAGCATAATTAGCCTGTGACGCTTTGACCAGATGCAGCTAATAACCAAGCTTAATTTCTCTACTAAATTAAATGCTAAATGACTAGAGGTCTCTGCTAATTGACCAGAGGTCATACATAACCTCAGAATTAAAGGATGTTCCTTTAGAAAGGAGATGAGGAGGAATTTCTTTAGTCAGAGGGTGGTGAATCTGTGGAATTCTTTGCCACAAAAGTCTGTGGATGTATATTTCTAAGGCAGAGATAGATAGATTCTTGATTAGTACAGTTGTCAGAGGTTACGGGAAGAAGGCAGGAGAATGGGGTTAAGAGGGAGAAAGTAGATAGCCATTATTGAATGGAGTAGACTTGATGGGTCGAATGGCCTAATTCTGCTCCTATCACTTATGACTGCAGCGTCACAAACTGAAATACTGTAGCACAGAAGCACAACACTCTCAACCCAACATCAGTAACCCATCAGTCAGCTAAAATAAGTATTCAATCATTCCCTAACCCATTGTGACAGCTCCTTGCACAGCACACATTAAATATTGTGTTTGACGGCAGAGTAAAAATATGCTTCAGAAAGTAATCGCTGATTTAAAACATTTTTGGTAATGAGAAAGTATTTTAAACTATGGTTACTTCAAAAAGTAACCCCTGATTTAAAACATTTTTGATAAGGACAAAATATGATAATGTTCAGCATAGACACATGTTTTTCATTTTCTTAAAATAATGTTTAAACTGTGAACACAAACTCAAATTTACAATAGATGAACTGATTAATTTTGAAGTATTTTAGTTCAGTATTGTCACGTGATGAGTCATAAGCTTTTTGTATAAGGTCATGAGGTTATAAGTGATAGGAGCAGAAATAGGCCATTTGGCCCATCAAGTATACTCCGCCATTCAAACATGGCAGATCTATCTCTCCCTCTTAACCCCATTCTCCTGCCTTCTCCCTATAACCCCCGACACCATACTAATCAAGAATCTATCTATCTCGGTCTTAAAAATATCCATTGACTTGGCCTCCACAGCTAGGACTAGAGTCTATGACCTCTAGTCCCAAACTCACCCACTAGTGGAAACATCCTCTCTACATCCACTCTACCAAAGCCTTTCACTATTCTGTATGTTTCAATGAGGTTTCCCCTCACCCTTCTAAACTCCAGTGAGTACAGGTGAAATGCTGTCAAACGCTCATCATATGTTAATACACTAATTCCTGAGATCATTCTTGTAAACGTCCTCTGAACCCTCTCCAGTGCCAGCATATCCTTCCACAGAAATGTTGCCCAAAATTGCTCACAATACTTCAAATGCAGCCTGACCAGCGCCTTATAAAGCCTCTATAGTATCTACTAATTCCTGCAGACATTCCAAATACTTAATAGTTCAATACCAGGAAGTAAACAGGCCGAAATTCCATTACTTTCACCTCAATTGGCAAAGTGGAAGTATGAGAAATGCAATCCTGACTTGTTCCTTATTAAGATTGTTATATTTCAAGTTTGCCCAAGTAAAACATATTGAAGGTTGTTTTTTGAGGTTTCTATCAGATGACTTTGCATCCACAGGGACTGTTGAAGGTGAAAGGCATGGTTGAAGATTTGCGATCGAGAACTCCATTGAAGCATTCTTGAAAAAAAATATTCACATTGCACATGATCCATTATCTCCACCTTCTCAAGGATACTTCAGGGTGATGACTAAATAATTGCTGGACCTGCAGTGCACACATTCCATTAAAATACCAAAATAAAATAAGTGACAAGATTGTTGCAAACGTTCTCTTATGGGTTTTATTGGCCTAGTATTTTTCTTTACATTGAAAGTATATTGACATAGTCAATTTCTACATAAATCCTCATAATGGAAAGTATTGTGACTTGTGAAGTAAGCCAGTTTGAGGCTGAAGCTGGTTGATGTGTGTCTTTATTTGTCATGAGAAACCAGCCTCCTCTTGAAGACCCTCTCGATAGAATCTCCAGACTCAAAAGTACCCTGAGTTTTTTATATTTTTGTTATAAACACAAAGGCAATGATAAGTTATTAACTGCACTTTCAATGGCAATAATTAGCTTTAACATTTTGAGTGCAGACAAGTAATTTTGCAGAATTACATGTTTACAATGGGAGTACAAACACCTCTGACTTCTTTGCTTTGACAATGTAATTCATTCGGATTGTCTAGAAGCTTCTGAGGACAGAACACTAACACCCAAAATATTCCTTATTTGCTACAGTGTTGAGGGATGGCATTCTGGATACACTAACAGCAGAATATTAAGTGGCCGGTTAAACAGTGCATTCAATGGCAGCGATTTGCCTACACGATCATACATGAGATTGGCCACTGTCTTTTCTGATCTCATCACGGTTTCAATGGGAGCCAATTAATAAGAACTGTAATGGCATTTTTTTTTACTCTTCCAGAGTTCTCCTTTCCATTGCCATTACTACACAGGTTGATCTTACAGATCTTCCCGTCGTTATTTCCAGTTTAATTGGTTGTTTATTGAAGTAGTTGTACAAATAAAGAGATGAGCGTACCAGGTTTTCCTTATTCTGCATACAAGTTGTAGCTGGCTGTTCTCCCCGATCAGGTGAGTACGGTATGCTCCCCCTCCCTGTGCCTGGTCTGCCACTTCCTGTCCCCTTTGCCCATATGTATACGTCATTCTGTGCATCTAATGACCGCCCCCATGTGTCCTAAATAATACTGCAAGATATATCTAGACAAAATAACAGTAGCTAGCCTAAACATAAATGGCCCCTACAAGAACATTCATCTCTTGTCCTCAGAGATACTGGTCAAAATGTCTGACCAGATGACTGATTTCAGTAACCTTAACGTATTCTTGCAAGTTAACTTATGAACAGGGTTGTTTTGTGATTAAGATTATTTCTTATTTTAATTAATATCTCCTATCCTAATAATACCATAACCCTGGAATAATCTGTTAATACCCTTCAATAAGGATCCCCTCCCCAATAACTATGCTACCATGTCCCTGCATGGATTGACATTTTAACAATATATCATCTCTAACTGGCTAGCTACAGGATTCTAGCATCAATTATAATAATGTGTTCTTTTGGGCACTGGATTAAATCTTCTTCTTGGATACATTTATCTTCTCCACAATTTCAAATAATTTTTCAAAATGGTGGCTTTGTTGTCCATGGCACTCTGCTTCCCAGCTCCTTCCCTGCTGGCCCATTGCAACATATATTGCATCCAATTTTCACCAGTTTGGACTTGACTACAAGTAGTTACTGTGGGGGCAAGGTGACCAAAACAGAACAGAATACTCCAAATGTGACCTCACCAATGTCTTGTACAAGTGCAGCATAACTTCTATACTCTATCGAAGATAGACTCAAAATGCTGGAGTAACTTAGCGGGACAGGCACCATCTCTGGAGAGAAGCAATGGGTAACGTTTCGGGTCAAGACCCTTCTTCAGACATCGACCCGAAACTTCACCTATTCCCCATCACCCTCTGCTTCCTTCCATGAAGCCAATTTTCAATCCAATATAAACTAAAATAAATGTATTCTGTCATGTACAGTGCCTGTCATTGTGTACTTTAACTGAACCATTGCAGAGCAAGGAACATTTACACCAGGGATGCATTAGCCACTTGAGAATTTTGTAGCATTTGTTAATGGCAATCACATACACATCAAACAGGAATAACCCTACTTCATATTTTTGGCAAACACATTCATGATCAATTGAGAAGTAACTCTAATAATTATTAAATCAATATGTAATTAGCTCCTCTGAAGGAAAACACATTTAAGTACAGAACCAAGAAACAATGCAGCCTGGCAGCTGGTCCCAGCGAACATTTCCTCATGGTTGTTCATTTTCAAATATCTCCCCAATTCTCTCAAAGCTACAACTCCCATTTTAGTTACATTACTTTCCTGAAGAATTGTAAACTACAAGTTCTCTGCCTTTACGTAGGGGAGAATCATCTTTTACCAAAAATATAGCACGTCCTCACTTTCTTTAAATCTGTCACAATCTTTAATTAGTGCATCAGAGTTTTACTCTGCATGCACAAGGAACAGATGTTGGTTTGTGAAAAAACCCCAAAAACTAGAGTAACTCAGCAGGTCAGGCAGTCTTCCTGGAAGGCATGAATAGGTGAGTTTTCGAGTCTGGACCGTTCTTCAGACCCCAATGTTCGGAAATAATCCGAAACATTAATGTTCCTAAACATCCTAAAATATTAGGAAATAATCATTAAAGAAAACCATAGGGCAGCACGGTGGCATAACGGTAGAGCTACTGCCTTACGGTTCCAGAGACGCGGGTTTTATCCAGACTACGGGTGTTTGTCTGTACGGAGTTTGTACGTTCTCCCCATGACCTGCGTGGGGTTTTCTCCGAGATTGTTTTCCTCCCACACTCCAAAAACGTACAGGTTCGTAGGTTAATTGGCTTGGTGTAAATGTCAAATTGTCCCTAGTGTGTATAGGATCGTGTTAATGTGTGGGGATTACTGGTCAGTGCGGACTCAGTGGGCCAAAGGGGCTCTTTCCGTGCTGTATCTCTAAACTAAATTAAAGGAATTGAAACTAAGATCTCCCCACGAGACATTCCAGACCTGAAAAGGAATTCTGGCATTGCCGACTTTAATTGAAGAGATATTGAGAAATGACCAATAGCTTAATTGAAGAGGTAGGTAAAAAATATCGTCAAGATTGGAGAGTGTTTGAAGTGCACTGCAAGAATTGTTGAAATATTTAATCAAAAATATCAATAATCCAAAGATTCTAACTCTGGCATGAGTACCATAGAGTTATATAGTTGACCAGACATATTTCTCCTCCAATGCCCTCCCACCACGAGCAGCAATAGGTCCCTGGATTTGCCAGTCAACAGGTACTTTGAACTTTGGTACATCATTTGAACTTTGTGATTAAAATGCAGTAAACCATTATAATGGACCATGGAGGGGGAGGGGGGTGTGGGGAATGGTGTCTGTTATTGCTGATGGTTCGCAATAACTGAGTAAGAGATTATCATTGTATAAGAAGTAGAAACAAGGAACTGCGGACACCTGTTAATACACAAAAGGACACAAAGTGCTGGAGTAACTCAACAGGTACTCAGCATTTCTGGAAAACATGGATAGATGACGTTTCGAGAGAAGACCCTTCTCCAGGTGAGCTGACAGCCCCGGCCTGCTAGCAGCCGGAGGAGAGGCGAGGATCGGCGGAGTCATTGGTCGCGGTCCGCGGTGGGAGTGGGGGGGGGGGTCAGAGTGCAGGTGAGGGTCGGTGACAGGGGCAGCGGGTCGCATGGGCTGGAAGCAGCCGGCCTAGTGGTGAAGGTCAGTAGGTCCGCCCGCTATAACCAAAATCTGTTAAAGGGAGCTCCTTAATAATGAGGATTTACTGGACCCACAGATATTCCAGATAAACATGAAGGCAAGGACATTTGGTCACAACATTAATTTCATATTTATCAAATAAAGATTTCACTGAGGCAATATCAATAAATCATCTTGAGAAACATTTTATTGTGAACATTGCATCCAATTAAAGATAAGTTATTAAAATTGGTGAATGTTTAACGATTTTCATATCACTCTGCAAAGTATGTTCAAGGGATCATTTTCCAAATAAAGCACAATGCACCACTAGTTTGGCATAAGAAGGCTAAGTGTGTGTGTGAGGAAAAACAAAAAAATGTGACAGGTTCCGCCATATAATTAGGGATCCAGCCTTGTGCTGCCGTTTCCATAGTGACCAATGAACCTGATCAGAAATGCATTGATAGTAAAAACATACGTGAAACTTTCATCATTCCCCCCCCCCCCCCCACCCCCCACCCCTGGAGTCAGTAATTGCTAAACAGTCTGTGACAGTTCCACTCTGCCGAGTTTGTGGTCAAAACAAATATGTAAGGCCTTCCCCCCCACCGTCACTCCCCCCGCATCACTCATAGTCAATTTTACTTCAGAGTCACGCGAGTGATTCCGTGAAGAAGTCCCCGCCACTGCGCATCATTACGTCAGACGGGCTGGAGAGCACAGCTCCACCAGCGGTAAGTTATAAACCAGCAGGTTAGCGATTTAAAACTTTCTGCGGTTTACTTGGCTCTGTAAGGCTGGTTACAGGAACCAGCAGGAGCGACCTAGAAATTGAAAAATTAACAAAAAAGGCTGCAGCCGTTAAAAGTAAAAAACTTACCCGCGAGACCGCGGTTAGCGAGCATACGCCGGCTTCAGAAACGCTGGCTTCAGAGACGCCGGCTCCAAAGACACCGACTGCAGAGCCGCTGGCAGTTCAGCAAATAGCAGCAACTCCAGTGCTTCAGAGCACTGTGGCCACTCCTGTCGGGAGGAAGGCCAAGAGAAAAACGGCCAGGCCTGTCGTCACTGATGAGTCAGGCCAGGAAGACTCCCCTCCTTCCAATAAAAAGGTTTGGGGACGTCTTGACAGGATGGAAGACCTCATAGAACAAATGCTTAACCATGAGGTGTTCCAGTTGGGGTTCCCCAACAGCTCTCAGGAGCAACCTCAAGCAGAGGTCCGTATGGCGAGTAGCAGTACAGGCACGAATAACAATATGCCTACGAATATGAATGGGAACCCATAACAGCAGCACCTTTTCAAGGGCTGCATGATACCTCCCTTGAGCATGACTCGGGAGAACCAAGGCAGTATGACTCTGACCCTGAAGTTGGTGTCACTGCAGAAGAGCATGCACCAAAGCACATGAGCTATGCTCCAGGTGTGCCGGATGTGGCCAGCAATTTTGCCATACCAGCTGGAACTGGTGAAGCGATGGATGAAAATCTGGCCAGCAATATTAACTATATGGCCTCTCACCAGCTCCAGGACTCCATAAGGAGGAAACGTCCCTACGATATCAAACACCTGTTAACTGTGCGTCGCTCAAAGTGCGCATCGTGAACTCGGCAATCTGGGGGCAAATGAGCGCATCCATGTGGGGGCAGGAGTTGAGGTTTCAGAAAGTCCTCAAATTGGTGGGTGCAGGAATAACGGCGTTTGGGCAAATGGTCCAAGGGGCACCGTTATCACGTACACAGCAGGATATGCTGGCCCTGCTGTGCAATGCTCATTTTGAGCTTAATTGTATACGGAAAATAGCCATCAAACCAACCCTCAACCCACGCTTTGCGACATTGTGCAGATCCTCTAATGTCCAGACACCCAACTTGCTATTTGGTGAAGGAAGTAAAAGAACTGGGTGAGGAGGCAAAAACAATCGGCTTCATCAAAACTTATCCCGGGGGCAGGATGCCGCCTCGCAAGCCATACCCCTTCAGGCGAGCTACAGACGCTGGAGCAGGTCAAGGACCGAGCCGGGGGTTTCCAGCTACACGCCGCTGGAGCGCACCACAGCACACCCCCAACATGGCCAGGAGACTGAGGAATCCAAGAGCAACCATGGAGGTACGAGTAACTTGTCTAGTCAAGGACATATTCTCTGGGGATCAGCCGGTCGGGGGTAGGTTGCGATTGTTCTATGATGAATGGTGCTGGATAACATCAGATCTATTCATACTGGACAGTATCCGGGGGGTCTCGAATCGAGTTTATTTCAGAGTGTACATCCACCCACACAAAAAACACCTAGTCGGGTATTGGTTTTTTCAAGAACAGAAACTCTACAGGTGATTGATGAAATTGGGATTTTATTCCAAAAAGAGGTAATTGAAAGGACGGCATATCAGCCTCAACAATTTGTGTCCAATATATTCCCCAGGCAAAAGAAGGATGGTGGGTGTCGAGTCATTCTGGACCTAACCCGACTTAACTCTTATGTCCAGTATAGACATTTTAAAATGGAAACTTTCAGTACTGCTAAGCGACTGATATCAAAAGGGTGTTATATGGCAACCATAGATCTGAAAGATGCATACTATTCAGTACCAATTCATCACAGTACCGTAGATACTTGAAATTTAGTTGGATGGGACAGCTGTGGCAATTTAAAGCTTTGCCCAATGGGTTAACCTCAGCCCCTAGGTTATTTGAGTTTCTATTTGCAATTTCCCCCTGGGAGAGAGGGGTTATTACTGTTCTTTTATTATTAAAAATGTTAATTAAATAATTTAAACAATGTTCAATACATTATTTGTTTATCCCGTGTCAACTGAAGCAGTGTGTCCTCCGCTCCCGGCCCTCATAATCGCAAAGATCTGGTAGTTCTAGTCTTATGAGTCTTACTATATCACTTCGACTGTAGTTACTGTGATTTCACGCTGCTGCTTTGAAGATTGACGCTCATGCACACTGGCGGGGCTTTTTCATGTAATCGCTCACCGTAACTCCTCATAAAATAAAGACCAAACTTCAAACTGGTAAGTTCTCATTTAATCTTACTATTATAATCCATTTCTAAAAGCCCTCATCTGTGGCAAGGTGAAATGGTGATTTAATCTGGAATTTGTGTTTCCAGAAGAAAGGTCAATAGTGAGGGCCTCAACCTGAAGGAAGGTCTCGACCTGAAATAGTAGTGGCCAGAGGATCTGGGGTGATGGAGGGACTGGAGGAAATCCACATTAGGCAGGAAATGGTGTTGGATAGACTGATGGAACTGAAGGCTGATAAATCCCCGGAGCCTAATGATCTGCATCCCAGGGTACTTAAGGAAGTGGCTCTAGAAATCATGGATGCATTGGTGATAATTTTCCAATGTTTTATAGACTCAGGATCAGTTCCTGTGGATTGGAGGGTAGCTAATGTTATCCCACTTTTTAAGAAAGGCGGGAGAGAGAAAACAGGGAATTATAGACCAGTTAGTCTGACATCGGTGGTGGGGAAGATGCTGGAGTCAATTATAAAAGATGAAATAGACGAACATTTGGATATCAGTAACAGGATCGGTTCGAGTCAGCATGGATTTACGAAGGGGAAATCATGCTTGACTAATCTTCTGGAATTTTTGAAGATGTAACTAGGAAAATGGACAAGGGAGAGCCAGTGGATGTAGTGTACCTGGACTTTCAGAAAGCATTTGATAAGGTCCCACATAGGAGATTAGTGGGCAAAATTAGGGCGCATGGTATTGGGGGTAGAGTGCTGACATGGATAGAGAAGTGGTTGGCAGACAGGAAACAAAGAGTAGGTCGATGCTGGGACCGCAGCTATTTACAATATACATCAATGATTTGGATGAAGGGATTCAAAGTAACATTAGCAAATTTGCAGATGACACAAAGCTGGGTGGCAGTGTGAACTGTGAGGAGGATGCTATGAGAATGCAGGGTGACTTGGACAGGTTGGGGGAGTGGGCAGATGCATGGCAGATGAAGTTTAATGCAGATAAATGTGAGGTTGTCCACTTTGGTAGCAAAAACAGGAAGGCAGATTATTATCTAAATGGCGTCAAGTTGGGAAAAAGGGAAGTACAAAGGGATCTGGGGGTCCTTGTTCATCAGTATGAAAGTAAGCATGCAGGTACAGCAGGCAGTGAAGAAAGCAAATGGCATTTTGGCCTTTATGACAAGAGGAATCGAATATAGGAGCAAAGAGGTCCTTCTGCAGTTGTACAGAGCCCAAGTGAGACCACATCTGGAGTATTGTGCGCAGTTTTGATCCCCTAATTTGAGGAAGGACATTCTTGCTATTGAGTGAGTGCAGCGTAGGTTTACAAGGTTAATTCCCGGGATGGCGGGACTGTCATATGCTGAGAGAATGGAGCAGCTGGGCTTGTACACTCTGGAATTTAGAAGGATGAGGTGGGGATCTCATTGAAACATATAAGATTGTTTAGGGTTTGGACACGCTAGAGGCAGGAAACATGTTCCCGATGTTGGGGGAGTCCAGAACCAGGGGCCACAGTTTAAGAATAAGGAGTAAGCCATTTAGAACGGAGATGAGGAAACACTTTTTCTCACAGAGAATGGCGAGTTTGTGGAATTCTCTGCCTCAGAGGGCAGTGGAGGCAGAGAATTCTCTGGTGGAGGGCAGTGGAGGCAGAGACTCCCTGGATGCTTTCGATAGAGAGAGCTAGATAGTGCTCTTAAAAATAGCAGAGTCAGGGGATATGGGGAGAAGGCAGGAACGGGGTACTGATTGGGGATGATCAGCCATGATCACATTGAATGGCGGTGCTGGCTCGAATGGCCTACCCCTGCACCTATTGACTGGAGTTTAGAAAGATGAGGAGGGATGTCATTGAAGCTTACTGAATAGTGAAAGGTCTGGATAGAGTAGATGTGGAGAGGATGTTTCACCCAGTGGTTATTCCCATAAGTTTCATCCAGTCACTAATATCTGCGGTCTTTTTATGTTCTCAAAATTCTGGAGTGCAAATTGGCTAATTTCCACCTCAGAACTTTTCTTGGACTATCAGGTGGACATTTCCTGGATTGTGTCTTATTGTCAGCCTCAGCACTTCAGATGCTGAAACCTGAAATGCTGCAAACACTCATCTGGCCTGGCAGTGTCTATAGAAAGGAAAGAGAGTTAGTGGTAAAGGGTCTTTGACCCTCACATGTTAAGGGGAGCAGGCACAAGATTGGGGTTGAGAGGGAGAGATAGATCAGCCATAATTGAATGGCGGAGTGGACTCGATGGGCTGAATGACCTAATTCTGCTCCTCTGTCTCATGACTTATAGTCAATGTTTTTCTTTCCATGGATGCTGCCTGTTCTGCTGAGTGCGCCAGCATTTTGTTTTTATTTCAGATTTCCAGTATCTGCAGGGTTTGTTTTGATTGTCAAGTGCTAATGCTTTCTTGCACATTTCCATAGTCTCCAGCCTTAGGCTATTCAGAACTCGTCTTAGCTATTTGCCCATCTTCCAACCTCCATAAATCTGAACATCCAAAACTGATAATCAAGCAGATATTAGCCAATTGGTATATATCATCATCAGTCTTCCTCTTCCCATTTGCTGCACAGATGTGCTTGACACCTTCAGTCAGTGCCGATGCCGAGTGAAATCCTTTCATTCTTGTAAAAGTCTGCTACACTTCTAATGGATCTTGGATAAACCAAAACTTTTCTAATTATTTGGTTTATTTTGTTTATTATGTTATCTATGCATATTGTGTTTACTGGCCTGTTGTACTGCTGCAATTAAGAATGTTATTGTTCTGTTCTGGGTACATAAGACAATTAAACACTCTTGACTTTATGACTTGTTAATTTGACCATTCCACCTTTGGATTAGTATCGTGGAGTAGTACAGTAGATGCTGGGAGTGTGGGTGTATGGGACAAGCTGCCAGAAGAGGTAGTTGAGGCTGGCACTATTCCAACGTTTAAGAAACGATTAGACAGGTACATGGATAGGGCAAGTTTGGAGGGATATAGACCAAGCGCAGGTAGGTGGGACTAGTGTAGCTAGTGGGACATGTCGGCTGTTGTGGGTAAGTTGGGCCAAAGGGCCTGTTTCTATGCTGTATCACTCTATGACTCTATGCTGGTTTAAATCGAAGTTGGACACAAAAAGCTGGAGTAACTCAGCAGGTCAGACAGCATCTCTAGAGAAAAGGAATAGTTGACGCCTCAGGTCGAGACCCTTCTTCAGTCTACCTTTGGACTACTATTGTCTGGAATAGATTCTCCAGGAGATGTCAACTGATGTTACATGACTTGGTCCCCTCAGATCTTCATGTTTAGGACATCGGAGTAATGGGGATTTGAATATTTTGAGTGGTCACTGGGTGGGCCATCTCAGGGTGGGGCAAAGACCATGAAAATTTAGCAATGTGACCCTTGGCCATTTACAAAAGAACTAGGAGGATCTTCATGGTTCAAAATAAAACAAAATGTCATTGTTGAAAAGAAAGACCATTGCATGTGTTTGTATCTGCAATCTCTATAGTGTAAACTAGGGAATGTGTGTTGCCTGATAAACAATGAGCTTTTCTCCGTATAACCATCCATTACAAATTTGTCTGAAACCAGCTGGAAGAGCAGTGGCGAATTACACTTAAACGGCAGTTTTCATGGCTCAATTGAACTTGGTATAAGTTCCCCAAGGCTGTGCAAAAGAGAGTTTTATTGAATTTTATATTAAAAATTTAAAGAGACTTAGTTCAATCTGAAACCAGTGTCTAAAATGAAAACAAGACAACTCACAAAGACGCCGTGGGTCAGTTAGCAATGGTGTTAAAACTGCATTAAAGGCATCACAATAAATAAATAATGGCCAACATTTAAATAAGTAAAATGTAGTTTACACCAAACATATATACCTTTAAGGCACGCACATAAACCCATCACGAAAAGTGATTCACCACAGCTATCAAGGTAAAATAAAGATATTAGTTCCCCAAAACTGGAAAATGTCAGAAATCAGCAAAGGAGGAGTTGATGAGAAAGTATAATATTAGTGCATTCTATGTGAGAAAACACAAGAGAGAAACACAGAGAAACTGTAGAGTTTCTGCAGATAAAATAAAAGAATAGGACGAGAAAATGGTGGAGAAATTCAACGTTTAATTCTCGGCCTCATGGAATAAAAACCAGAAGATACCAGAAGTAATGGAGAACCACGATGTCTGGAGTGAATGAGGATCTGATTTAGTGACGGTGGACACAGAATGCTGGAGTAACTCAATGGGACAGTCAGCATCATGCTGCCTGTCTCACTGAGTTACTCCAGCATTTTGTGTCTACCTTCGATTTAAACCAGCATATGCAGGTCTTTCCTACACACTCTGAATTAGTGATATTGAATTAGAGAAAATAGAAAGATCTGAAGAATGGTCCCAACCCAAAACATCCCCTATCCATGTTCTCCAAAGATATTGCCCAACCTGCTGAGTTACTCTGGCAGTTTGATGTATTTTTCTGTTAACCAGCATCTGTAATTCCGTCTGAAGAAGGGTTTCGGCCCGAAACGTTGCCTATTTCCTTCGCTCCATAGATGCTGCTGCACCCGCTGAGTTTCTCCAGCACTTCTGTCTATCTGTAATTCCTTGTGTCTCCAGAGGTTGTAAAGTGTTGGTATTTGTGTGCACTTGTACATTTCTGAATACAAGTTGCTGAAAATTAACAGCCAGGCACGGCAAACAATTAAGGTAAGCAGTTTGGTGGCCTTTATGGATGCCTTATTGTAATTGTAAAGGATTCTGGAGACCCCACACCCACAATACTGCTTACAGGTCTGATCTTCCTACCTGAGAAAGGATATAGAAATCAAAAACTACAGATACTTAAGTTCAAAATACAAACAGAAAATTCTGGAAACAAAGCAGGAAGCAGAAGTGGAAAGAGAAATAGAGTTACCATTTTCTCAGAGGATAGACACAAAATGCAGGAATACTTCAATGGTTCAGACAGCATCTCTGGAAAAAAAATGATAGGTGACATTTCAAGTCGGAACCTTTCTTTGCATCTCTTTCCACAAAAGCTGCCTAATCTGCTGAATGTTTGCATATTTCAGTTTTAAGTATCTGCAGATTTTGATTTGTATATAATTTCTTTGGCAGGGGAGGAATATTTTGAAAGGATGTGAAGGAGTTGTTTAAATGATTCATTAAATGGGGGTGGGATGCATTCCCTTGTCATAAGGTCACGTCATAAGTGATAGGAGCAGAATTAGGCCATGCAGCTCATCAAGTCTACTCTGCCATTCAATCATGGCTGATCTATCTCTCCCTCCTAACCCCATTCTCCTGCCTTCTCCCCATAACCTCCGACAACCATACTAATCGAATCATGTGAAAAGGGATTATGCAGGGTGGCCTATACTTTAGAGAAATGAGAGGTGATTTCATTGAAACAAATAGAATATATTCTGATTTGACAGGATAGATGCAAGGTTGATAGAACCCTTGACTGGTTATCCAGAACCAGAGCCCGCTGGCCAAAGTAATGATTCCGCCGTTCAGCTTTGGAGGCTATGTTGCTGAATATATTCAAAATAGAGATTTATACGTGAACAAGGAAATAAAGGAATGGGTATTTCAGCAAGGTAGCATAGAGTTAAAAGAAAAGTGGTGGTCTTATGGAATGATGAGCAGGCTTCAGGGGGGCAAAGGCAGGTTCTATTTGTAACGTTAAAGGAGGAGATATCAACATTTGATGAGTTAATGGCACATAACACCCCCCACTCCTTTCTCTCCCCCGCCCCCACCTGGACTCGTACCTATTTCTGGACAACCCCACCCCCCCCTTCCCCGTATCCAGCTATTATTTGCTAGGCTTTGTCCTGCCACTCCCCTTTTCCAGCTCTCGCCCCCTCCCCCCACAATCAGTCTGATGTAGGGTCTGGACCCAAAACAAAGGTTGAACTGGAGTCAAGAGACATTGACTACAATTGCAAACAGATTGCAAATAATTGGATTACATTTCAGATCATCTAGGTTTAGATGCAGAAGATTTAAAGAAAACCAAATCAAATTTTTGTTTGCATCCTGCACAGCACCAAGAGGATTTTAGATTTGTGATTATACACATGCATTTTAACTGAAACCTCGTTCAACATAATCAATGCATTTTTTAAACCACATTTGGCCACAATTTTCTCATTTATGACCAAACCAGGCACTCTCCATCAAATCAAGTAAAAATATTTCTTCCACATTTGCTGATGTTACAAAACTAAGTAGAATTGTGATTTGAAAGGCCGATGCCTTATCTGGAGATAAATCTGGAGATTGATAAACTGAATAAAGTGGGCAAGAATGTGGCAGGTGAAATATAATGTGGAAAAATGTGCAGTTATCCATTTTGACATATAAAGCAGGAAAGCAGAGTGCCATTTTAAATGGTGAGAAATAATGTTCAAAGGAACCTATTTTCCAGCATTATCCCCATGTCCTTTGATTCCCGTAATGCCCAGGAATCTATTGATCCCAGTTTTGAATGAACTCAATGACTTCCATAACTCTCTGAGATAAAGAAATCAAAACTGTCCCCATCCTCCTTGTGAAATAAGTGTTTCTTACTTCAAACTGAATGGCCGATCCCTTATTTGGAGAGTGTTAGTGGTAGCTAGCAATCAGATACAACAACCAATTGGAATATGGTATGATGCCTTGGACTGCGAGCCCTATAATGGGAAGGCATGTGGTATGACGGCCCGGGTTGTGAGAGGATTTCAGTGCATGAGCAAACATGCACACCTTCAGATTCAGGGGCAGTTTCTTCCCAACTGTTATCAGGTAACCGAACCACCCAACCAACAACTAGAGAGCAGTCCTGAACTACTATCTACCTCATCGGAGGCCCTGGGACTATCGTTCATCGGACTTTACTGGCTTTATCTTGCACTTAATAGGAACCCGAGTGGTAACTTATTTTTACATGAGGGGTGGTGGGTGCATGAAATGTGCTGCTGAAAGAGGTAGTTGGGGTAATATCGCAACATTTAGATGGGTACATGCATAGGACAGGTTTAGAGGGATATGGGCCAAAAGCAGGCAGGTAGGACTAGTGTAGATGGGGCACGTTGATCAGCATGGGCAAGTTGGGCCAAAGGGCCTGTTTCCATGCTGTATGACTATGACTCTACATTCACACAATGAGAATTTGGTGCTGCCGAGAAATGTCCTCTTCAAAAGATTACCTTTAGATTGGAAATAAATTGACTGACTCGTCCAAACAAAAATCAAATCACCCTCCCCCCTCGAGTTAAATTTAAATCCAACAATCCTGAAAAAAAACAGCAAGCAGCAGCTTTAGCAAAGTGAAAACATATCGGAGATTATTACAAGGCAATCATGCGGCAAATCTTCCCGCTGATATTATGCCAATGCTGGTTTCATTCTGGAGCATTGAAATTCCAAAAAAGTCAATGTCCCAAGCAAAACAACACAGTCCATGATATTTTCAATTTACAAAGAACAATTGGAAATATATAAAAGTGCCAACTTTATTGTATGCGAGGCAGAAACAAAATGCTGATAACATTTCTCGCCTTATTCAAATAAAGCACAAAAGGTCATTAGAATCTACACAAGGCCCCGTCACTCCCGCTTCTCCTGATCCACAAGGTTTCCACAGGAAAAGTTAACGTCCAGTTTTAGTACCCTTTTTTGGTCTCCGTAACTTCCGTGAAGCTCCAACCATTACCATTTCACCTGCGTGAACATCCACATCAGGAAATCAAAGTGTTGTTGAAGTGATAACGATGTGACATGGTCAATATTGTTCCTTGTAAAGAATTAAAAAAAACATTTGTAGCTGGTCTTGAGCAAGCTATTTGATGGGAGTGTAGGAATTCACTGGAGCCTCTGTACAAGAAGCTAATCCTTGTGCCTACAACATGCTCACCGGAGAAAGGGATGGGAGGGTTAAAATCTGACTAAATCTGAAGCCTTGCAGCACAGCAACACTTCATTTGCAGGCTTGGGATTACTCATATGTTTAATGTAAGGTAATTGATCCAGGATCTATTTATTACTAATTCTGCTTGTCGTCGTATAAATAGCAGTTGAGTTATGAAGCCAAAGTTTTCAGCAACACCTGACCAGGAAGTGCAGCAACTAAAAATGTCTAGATATTTCTGAACTGCATCTCACCTCACCAATGAATTGATGCAAGTTCTCTGCCTTCACGTGGAGAAAAGAATGCAAGGTATTGACAGCTCCATACTTTCCTACTCGCACGGTGCAAAAGCAGCTAGGTCTATTTTTGAGTCTAAAGAAAAATCCCAACCTAAACATCGCCTATCCATGTTCTCCAGAGATGTTGCCTTACGTGCCGAGTCATTCCAGCACTTTGTAAACCAGCATCTACAGTTCCTGTATCTAGGTTGATTTCCTGATACCGATGGTGGTTCACTCTGCATTTAAAGCATTTAGCATCTTCTGATATATTTTTCAATTTTTTTTAGGATCCTAGTGTCATTAGCAAGGCCAGCATGAGAAGATGGTGTTTTTTTCCTGCAGAAGGTAGTCCTGCAGTGTTGTTGGGAAGAGCGTTCCATATTTCAGACCCACAACCGTGAAGGACCACTGGTATGTTTCCAAACTGATGATATTAGAAACATAGACAATAGGTGCAGGATTAGGCCAGCCCCACCATTCAATATGATCTTGGCTGATCATCCAGAATCAGTACCCCATTCTGCTTTCTCCCTACATCCCTTGATTCAGTTAGCCCTAAGAGCTATATCTAACACTCTCTTGAATACATCCAATGAATTGGCCTCCACTGCCTTCTGTGGCAGAGAATTCCACAGATTCACAAATCTCTGGGTGAAAAAGGTTTTCCTCAACTCAGTCCTAAATGGCCTACCCCTTATTATTAAACTGTGACCCCTGGTTCTGGACTCCCCCAACATCAGGAACAGTTTTCCTGCATCAAGCCTGCCTAATCCCTTAATAATTTTATACGTTTCAATAAGATCCCCTCTCACCCTTCTAAAATTCCAGTGAATACAAGCCCAGTTGATCCATTATTTCGTATTCTTACAAACCTGCTGGTCTTATCCTTCTTGATGGCAGCCGTTACATGTTTCAAAGAACAAGTGGAATTGCCTAGGCCAGTAAGTACGATGCATTTTGTAGATAGTACACCTTGCACCTTTGGCACCATGCATGAAGGTTTGAAAGTGGTTAACAGTGTGCTAAATAAGCAGGGGACTTTGTCCTGGATAATGCAGACACCTTGAAAGTTGTGTGCAAGGCATTCCATCACACACTTGCATTGTGCCTTGTACGTGAAGACTTTGAATTGTCATGAGAGAGGAATGCACTACAGAATTCCCAGCTCCTCACCTGCTTAGCCGTGTTATTTATATGGATAGTCCAGGAGAGCTTCTAGTAATGCTGGCCTCAGGCTGTCGACAATAGGGGACTTCAACTGACATATTTCTTTGTGTAGAAAATATGAAATAGCCACTGATGGAAAAGATTTTCCTGCGGGCCCATTGTTGGCAAGGGAAGCTGTCAACTCGTGAGGAATAAATATGGAGAGCTGAGGAACTCGTAAAATGACGGGGGGGGGGGGGGGGGGGGGGGGGGGGGGGGGGAGAGAGGAAGGAATGGGGCAAGAAAGGAGGGAAGGAAGTGGGGAGGGAAGTGCAAGTTAATTAAAATGAGAGAATTCAACAAGTGCTGCTGTATTTTACTCACACAAGTAGTGCATTATAATTCCATTCGGGAAGATAGTTTTATCTTGTAATGCCAAGTAAGGTATTGCCACCTGACGTGAAATCCAAGCCAAACAAACTTACAGTGTAAATTTCTTTGAGACAAACAAATACCATGGAGTACGGTGGCACTTGGCAAAAACAGAACCAAATAGGGGTGGGGTGCATGTGCAAAGAACGCCACCGTCAGCTACCCCTCTTCCCAGATACAGATTTGCAGAGCTGGTCCTCACACTCAGCAAAGCAGTTTGAAGAAGGGTCTCAACGCAAAACAACACCTATTCCTTTTCTCCAGAGATGCTGCCTGACCCACTGAATTACTCCAGCATTTTGTTTCTATCATCGGTTTAAACCAGCATCTGTAGTTCCTTCCTTTATCTTAACTTGCTTTAGATGAGACGTAAGCTCTGCCCATATGAAACATATGGAGCAAAATAAAACAGCATTTGGCTTGCTTTTATCTGTTCAACACCATTCCTGAAGACAAATGCCATCTCTAGTTCTTTTAGTCTAATAAGATGTTAAACTGTTCGAACTTTCGCAAAATCTATCATTTACGCAAAATTTGAAAGCTTTTAAGATTTGTAAATTCAAGAGCTTCATAGTGTTTTTCTTAATGATTGCTATTTCATTTCAATTTGCTTTGATATTTTCATCTCGCATGCCAGTACATGAATCATTTAATGCAAAAACAAATCTCTAAAGAAAGCAATTAACACATTGTGTTGGTTTTGATTATCTTAATGTATGGCATGCTTGTGCTAACAATGTGACCCCTAAGAAGTCAGCTGTCTGGTGTTGCTTAGCAACTGATGCCCCTAAATGACTATTTTGTGCATTTTCATCATGTGTTAAAGTCAGGAAGAGATGCCAAAAACCGACATTTGTTTTCACATTACTATATAAAAGTTGAATTTGGAAAATGGTTACAATAATCTCCACATACCGCTTTAATTAATTATATAATACACACACACACACACATATATATACACACACACATATACATATATACATACACACACACATATATATACACATAATTCCATTTGGGAAGATAGTTTTATCCTTAATGTAATATAAATGCATATATTCAAAATGGATATACCAGGACATCAGTTTCTGATTTGGGAACCTTAGTTCGTAAGGATAATTAAATAAATTGTAAAAAAAAGTGTTGATTCTAAAGAAGTCTGAATAAAGTCTGATTCAGCCTTAAGTTCTTAAAATCCTCCAGCCAGTTAATGTTTCTTTGATGAAACAACATTAATATTAATAATAAAATTGTGACAAAAGTCCAGAAAATGCTTCAACTGATCCTTTTTTCTAATGTTCAATATTTACTGCTTGATATTGACTTGCAATATTCAGCACATTTTAGAATCCCAATCAAATTTATCCATTCATTCTGAGATAAACGCATGTGCACAGATTGAAAAACGGAATCAATAATTGCAAACTTTTTTCCATTTATTTCTGTTTAAAATTTCAGACGCATGCATAAAAGACCTTGCAAAAAAACCCACCAAGCAAGCATATGAGAGGATGATAATTTTTTCAAGTACATATTTTTTTATGGTGCTGCCGTATCTTGTGGCTCCCATTAAATGGAAACAAAATAAAACAGTTGTTGCTTTCAACTTCTTACATTTTAATTTAGTTTGCACAAATGAAGCAAAATGGTAATGCATGTGCTGTAAGCAGCCTGTGCAGCTGAATGACACGTTTGATTATGATAGCTTGAGGTATAGACACAATTACATTCTCCAAATACAAATTGAAAGGATGAAGATTAGAGATTTCTATCTGCCTACTCACTGCAAATCCCACACAAGTTTTATAGAATATTCTGCTCAAAGACAAATATAAACAAATTAAAATAACTAAACTATTCTAGATTGACTGCTGATGATCCCATGCAATTAACAATTAGGAAGGCATTGCTACTTCGAGTTTTGTACAACAAATATTTTTCCTTAAGGTTTGAACTAGATATTTTCTGATTTTTTAATTTGTTAACAAGTGCAGTTATTAAATACACTTATAATTAACAGTGCCTCAATTCAATGTAAAACTTAACCTGTTGTAGATGAACAATTATTATACTTGTAAGAAATATATATTTTGAGTTTAAAAGTGTAACAACAATGACTAGTTTGAATACGATGGTTGAGGTTTGTAAAACAACAAGCTGTCAAAAAAAAAGGTTAATGTTAAAAATATTTTTCCTTACCTATAATAGGGATTATTTTATTCATGCTGAATTTGGCATCCTGGTGTTTATTAAATCCACTCTTCTTCATCCCAGTCTTTGTGAAATCCAGCTGGTCTCACTTCAGGCTTGCTAGCACAGACAGCTCTTGCACTGAAAATCAGCTTTTAAACCCTGCCACACTCCTCTGGGCAAGAAGGCTTCACCATTGAGTGAATCCAGTACTTAACAGGATGTGCATCTCGCAGCTCATCAGCCAATTACAATGTGTCTGCCTCTGCCTCTCTACAATGCTCTGAGAATGTGTGATGATTTTCACAGAATCAGTCAGTTTTCTTTGCCAGTGCTACGTTGGAATATAACCAGTTCCTAGTATTTCCTTTATACGTGTCAGACGGGGACTTTGCAACGGTAGAAATGCTCCGATGTAAAATGTCTAATGTAAATGGTGTTGTTCTTAACAAATTCAATTGCAATGGAAAGAAAGATCTAATATCCTACATAATCCATTGATTTCTGCACGTTTTCTTAAACCCATGAAATCCACTGCACCTTGTGCTGAACCTCAATTCTGCAAAACTGAAATTGTCTTTATTCACAAAATTGTCAGACATTAAGGATTCTGCAGGCAATGCAACTTAGATTACCTCACAAAGTCTCTTACACCATGACCAACTTTGAGGTTTTCACAAGCATTCCTCTTTATTCCTGACAGGTTACACAGTCATTTTCATGGCAACTAAAATGCTATGGCTCTTCTCGTGGTGGGTATTTTAATAGCATGGCCTAAAAATCTAGAAAACGGCTAGTCCTTTGCGGGCCACAATGTCTTTGCTCTTAAAAAAAATAAATGCACTTGCTGTGTGGTTTTGTTGAAAATTCTATCAATTAGAATGTTCTTTAAATGTAATGAGCATTTACAATTTCCTGATCTGCCACCCATTCTCCTTATATAAAGTGTAGGAGGGGAACTGGAGATGTTGGTTAAAAAGGTCTTGAATTGGGAAACTAAATATACGCACTTGGACTATTTTATATGCTGCTTGAGCTCAATTTGATTCAAATGTAATTTGAAGAGGAATTGTAAAAGATTCCCAAAGCTTGCACATAGTTAGTTAAAATACTAACAAACTAGAGATGAAAAAATATATATTATTGCTTGGAACCTGATGCCGAGGTGACTTAGCAATTTACAGGGGGAGGATGATAAAGGCAATTAGGGTAAAAAATGTTATATCTTGTTAGATACCAGAATGTGTATCATGGAAGTCAGATATTCAGCTAGAATATAAAACCTCTTTAAATTATGATTTAGAAATGGACGATATTTTAATGAGGAACAACCCCTCCTTTTTCTCCTGATCGGATTCAGAACACATTTCTTCCTTGCATCCATCTGATGGATGGGGGCCTGGCATTGTGCTGAGTTTTGGTGTGTTCATTTAAAGGCTGAATATCATAATAGGCAATTACAGTCCAAGAAACATGAGCTTTGATGGGACAATTAGTCTTTGTTTGATCTTGATTTATACTCTGATGCCATGGCAACTCATGAAAGGAGAGGGTAAGGCAGAAAAGCCCACTAATTTCACTGCACAAATGAACTAGAGCTGTTTCTATCCAATTACTTGGAGAATACTAGACTTTGAGCAATTGTGCAAGTGGTGGCCGCCTTTTACACTGCACTTCCAGAATGTACTTCCATTGGAGTCAATGGAACAACATGGGAAACATTTGATATTTCCGATACGTGTTCAAAATTGTGTTCAAGACACATAAAACAACTGAAATTTGCATTTGTACAATATCTTTACTTTGTTCAATTTATTCAGAGGTGCTGAACAAAAGAGATTTTGGAAAGGCATACGAGTACAGATATTTAAAAGGATTAGTTGAACAGATGAACAAAAGATTGACCATGAGATAGGTTTTAAGGAGCAACCCGAATTAGATTCATAGAGTCATACAGCAAGGAAGCAGGCCCTTCGGCCCAACTTGCCCTATATTAGGTCAGCTCATTCCATATACCCACCATCCTCTGAATAAAAATGTTGCCCTTCAGGTTCCTATTAAATATTTCCCCCCTCACAAAATTATGTCCCCTAGTTCTTGATTGCCCTGCTCTGGGTGCATTCACCCTGTCTATTCCTCTCATGGTCTTATACACCTCCATAAGATCACTCCTGAGACTGATGTACTCCAAGGAACAAAGTCCTAGCCTGCTCAGCCTCTCCCTATAGCTCAGGTCCTCAAGTCCCAGCAACATCCTCGTAAGTTTTCTCTACTCTTTCTAGCTCAACATCCTTGCAATAATAGGGTGACCAAAACTGACCACAATACAGTAAACCTTCATTATAATGAACCATAGAAGGGGGAATGGTGTCTGTTATTGCCAATTGTCCACTATATCCAAGTACGGGTTTTCCCCTCATTGTGATCACTGCCAAGGGCCAGGGGTCAGAATCCTGGAGCCCCGTCACTCGGAACCCAGTGGGACCTCCTTCACCACACAAAGAATTGCAGCACAAGATGGCCACCCAGCACCACCTTGCCCAGTGTAGCTGGGGAACGGCAATAACCACTCCCATGCTGCAGATTCCCACATTCAGAGATCGAGTGCAGAATGAGAGGTCTGGGACATTTGGATAGCAATGTGGTTGGGTTGAGGATACCCTGTCCCACTCCAAATGAGATTCCCATGAGCAACTGCCCAACTGGAGTTCTGGATGAAAGGACTTTGACCCTAAACGTTAACTTTGTTTCTCCATCCAAAAACACAAACCTGCCTAACAGGCTGAGTGTACAATGTTCTTAACAGCTAAAAACATATTTTTGTTAAATATACTAAAGGCTGTTTGTTACATTGTTTAATGGAGTTACGTGTCGAATGAAGCAATTGCTTGTCAATTTCACTGGCATGTCAATTTCAATTACTTCTACAATGTAACTAGCCGCCTGTGTTCTTAAAGAGATAGTCTGCCATAACCAAAATCCTTTATAAAGATCGTAATAATGAGTGGTTACTGTACACCAAATGCAGTCTCACAAATGTCTTATACAACTGTAACATAACATCCCAACTTCTATACTCAATACCCTGACTAATGAAGGTCAATGCACCAAACACCTTCTTGACCACCCTTTCTGATCAGCGGGTCGGGCAGCATCTCAGAAGAACACAGTTTCAATCCAAATCAATTTACAAGTCTGTAGATGGCGTGGGCCAGAAATCAAATAATAACTAGACAGAGTACAGTGAGGAGATTGAAGACAACAATGTCCCCCTCAGAGTCAGCAGGACAAAGAGATTGTGATTGATTTCAGGAAGCAAACAGTACACACACCTTCATATACATCAACGGTGCCAAAGATTCGAAAGCTTCAAGTTCTCAGGAATAAATATCACCAGCAATTTGTCCTGGACCAGCCACATCAAAGTTATGGTCAAGAAAGCACACCAATGCCTCCACTTCCTTGGAAGGCTTAGGAAGTTCAGCATGCTCCCACCAACTTGTACAGGCGCACCGTGGAAAGCATTTTATCATGATGCATCACAGCATGATTTGGGAACAGCTCCATCCAAGACCACAAAAAAAACAATTGTAGAGAGTTGTGGATGTAGCACAAACCAATCACCCTTCCATTGACTCAAGTTACACTTCAGGCTGCCTCGGGAAGGCCACCACCATTATCAAGGACCTGTCCCATCCTGGAGACTCCCTCTTCCATCAGGCAAGAGGTACAGATGTTTGAAAAGGCACACCTGGAGATTTAGGAAGCGTTTCCTCCCAGCTGTTGTCGGGCAACGGAACAGTCCTCTCATCAGCTGGAGTACAGTCCTGGCTTCCCATTTACCTCATTGGAGACCTTTGAGCTATCTTTAACCAGATTTGATCAGACTTTATGTTGAACCCTTTATCCGTATACTCAGGACAGCTTGATTGTGATCATTTAGACTTCTCCTTGAATGAGTAGCACACAAACATAAAGCTTTTCATTGTACCCCCATACATGTGACAACAATAAACTAAATCAGGTGATGCACTGGGTCCGAAAAAAGATAAAGACTGTCAGAGCCTCCTATATCAGAATTGCATCATACATTACCTCCTATATTGGCAAGTTGTTCCAAAGAATTAATGTTAATTTGCAGAAGAGTATAACCTGACACACAACCATTTCAGAGCGACTGTGCTGATTTTTTGTCAGGAAGGCAAAAATAATCTGCTAATTTATTAAATTGCTAATCCTCATTGCTGCACACCTGAAATAGATTGAATTTGGTTAAGTGGGATCCAGCATGACAGAGGAACACATAATTGAAAGCTGAGATGAATCTTGGCAATACCTGATTAAACTGACACCAGTTCACCTCATTTTCATTTGAAAGCTTCACGAAATCCAATGACAATAAGAAATCATTACTTTCACCACATTACCTTTGCCTCCACAGGTGAAGTTGAAAGGTCTCTATGTGTTTTGAAGGAGCTCTTGGTGAAACAAATTTTCCAAGGTTGTCCCTGTTAGAAGATCAATCGTGGGCTGGCTAACTTGTTTTTCAAACATCGGCACGGTGGCGTAGCGGTAGCGTTGCTGCCTTACAGCGCTTGAAGTGCCGGGAAACCGGGTACGATCCCAGCAGCGGAGTTTGTACCTTCTCCCCGTGACCTGCATGGGTTTTCTCCGAGATCTTCGGTTTCCTCCCACACTCCAAAGACGTACAAGTTTGTAAGTTAATTGGCTTGGTATAAATGTAAATTGTTCCTAGTGTGTGTAGGGTAGGGTTAATGTGCGGGGATTTTTGGTCGGTGCGGACTAGGTGGGCCAAAAGGCCTGTTTCTGTGCTGTATCTCTAAACTAAATATCGTACAACATCACATTCCACCAGAGGTTTTATCCCAGCTGAGCTGTTCATATGTCACGGACTTTGAGTTTAATATGTCCTGATTGGAAGGGAGAGGAGAAAGGCGGCAGGAGATACAAAAGCTAATGGGACGAGGCAAAGAGAAGCAATTCAAGTGAAACCTACAAAAATCAAGTGACAAGAATGATGAATGGGAATGATTCAGAAACGTAGGATATTGGAGAAAGGTGTGTCTGCAGTCTGAAGCAATATCTTCCGTAAATTGTAGGCTTGATTAGAATGACAGAGGCTACAATGCATTTGGCAACAAGCCAAAGTAATATGGCTTGATGCAATTATCTCAGCCATTGGTTGTGAGTCAACCAACAAAGATGCTATACGTTACTGGTGACTTTAGTCAAGATCTCATTGTTTCAGATCAAGCAACGACCACAGTAGAAGAGAACTGGATGGCTGCTCAAAAAGTGAAAGCATCCAGGAAGCCAGTTAACAGTCTAAATCTGTACATTTCTCACAAAGAGTAACATGATCTGTGTGTAAATATGTAAATGTCATATGAGTATGCGCAGTGTCCCCATACGCGCGAGGCAACCCCACACTTACTATGGTGAGAAATCCCCAACACTATGTAATTAGGACACAAGCCACCTCCAGATACCTTTCTTGATTAATACAGGTGTCAGAGGTTATGGGGAGGAGGCAGGAGAATGTGGTTAGGAGGGAATGATAGATCAGCCTTGATTGAATGGTGGAGTATGGGCTGAATGGCCTAATTCTACTCCTTTCCCTTATCCACCACACCAATAGTACTGGAATTGTGACAGACCATAGTCTGTCACAATCTGTATGTGATACAAATTTTTATTTATGTAAACCTAAACTTTGAAAATAGAGTGCGCATAACTTAATTATCTATGGATTTCTGACTGAATAATCACTACTGATTCACCGTTGTCCCACCAAAGATGTCCAAGTCTCCAGCAAAAACTAATCACTTGTTTAAATTGACTGCATAGGGAAATAAGGCCAAGTTGTTGCACTTCAAAATATGTATTGGCATTTGCAACCTCCAGTAGCCTAACGGCGCTAAGCTTAGTGATGGGCTTTATGCACTGACGGTTCTCCCTAACGTCAGATGCCACCTTGTATCTAAAGTATCATTTGCTCTTGTAGTGAATCAGATGGACAAACAGTGAAATGGTCTTTAGTTGTTGAGACAAAATATATGCAGGAGCAGCCTGTTACACTTACCTCCCAACATTGTTCCATTGAAGCAGTGGGGGCAATCATTGTGGGTTTCATTGCCAGTGAAGGCTGTGGAGGCCAGGTCAATGGATATCTTTCAGGCAGAGATTGACAAAATATCGGTGAGTATGGGTGTCAGGGGTTGAGGGGAGAAGGCAGGAGAATGGGGTTGAGAAGGAAAGATAGATCAGCCATGATTGAATAGCAGAGTAGACTTAATGGGGTGGAATGGCCTAATTCTGCTCCAATAACTTATGAACTGAAGAGATTATCAGTGCAGAGTAAAGTTGAATTATAGACTTTCCTCCTGTCTCTGCAGAAACTGTTTAATGTGCTTGGTATTCATCACACTTCCATTATTTTATTTCACACCTCCTTCATCCGTGGCAATTTGCTTTCTTGTGCAGTATGTGCAAACACGGTTTGTGTCACCTAATATTTTTGCATTGTAATATTACAGGTCACAAATGTATCACAAATTTAAAAGACCTTTTGGGAACAAAACTCATAGCAATGGGCCACAATTTCAAATGGTTGAACAATAGCGAGCCTGCACATTATTACCTAAATATATAATGGGAGGCTTTGATAACAACTCCTAGTGGTGCAATTAAATGGAGAAATCCAGATGAGGATTTCGCTCTGTAGATCTCTACTGCTCCACAAGATACACTATTGCAGCCTTCTCCAGCATAATCAGTGTCAACCAACTTCATTTCATTCTTACTTTGAAAAACACAGAATTTGCTCCTGTTCATGATATTTGCATTTTCTATTTTTCAAGAAAAGAGACAAAGTGCTGGAGTAACTCAGTGGATCAGACAGCATCTCATGAGAACATGGATAGGTAATGTTTGGATCAGGCCTGCAATGTCACCTTTCTATGTTCTCCAGAGATGCTGTCTCGCCTGCGGAGTTGCTCCAGCAATTGGGTCTTTTTTTTGTAAACCAGCTCCTGCAGTTCTTTGTGTTTCCCACAATTTTTCAAAAATCTCTCTAGCCTTAATAATAAATAAATTATTTGTAGATAGTTATTCACTCAATTATTTCAAAATCCCATGCTTTTTAAAATAAATCTTCACTACATATCATTCTACTCCAAAATTAGCATCTAAAACAGCCCATAAGGGGGGGGGAAATGATTTGCTATCATCTTTACACCCAACATAATAAAGAGTTTTGTAAGTTTAAGATTACAGTTACAATCACTTAAAAGTAAGGAAGCTGTACTCTTCATTTGAGTGCCACCACATAAAAAAAAAGCAGAAGAGCACAGTAGCATAGCGGTAGAGTTTCTGCCTCACAGCACCAGAGACCCGGGTTCCATCCTGACTATGGGTACTATCTGTATGGAGTTTGTACGTTCTCCCTGTGACCATATTGGTTTTCTCCAGGGGCTGTGGTTTCCTCCCATACTCCAAAGACGTTGCAGGCTAACTGACTTGTAAATTGTCCCTAGTGTGGGATAGTGTTAGTGAACGGGGTGGTTGCTTGTCGACGCGGACTTGGTGGGACGAAGGGCCTGTTTCCACGCTGTGTCTCTAAAGTTTAAAGTCTTAAATAAAGAGAAATGCTAAGACTCATCAAAACTCCCAATGGAACTGCTAAAATATGGAATATCCTGCCACCTAGTGTAGTAAATGTAGATAGTCACCCGACAATTTAATTCCAAATTAAAGAATTTAAATGAAACAGGTGAAGTTCCGGAGGAATGGGCAGCTGGTGCCGTGCAGCTCCAGAGAGACCCGTGTTGTTGTTTGTCGTTGAGACCCGAAATTATGTTGGCAAAGCCATGGACTTGTCTATATGAGTAGTAGCAAGGCCTCTGAGGAGTTCTTGCAGGGTAGGCTAGTCTGCAAGTTAGGTCACAAGAAATCCAAGGGAAGCTAACAAATTGGATTTAATTGTGGTCTGAAGGAATCAAAGGGTAATTGTGGAGCGTTGTTCTAGTGATTGTTGGCTTTTGACCAAAGGTGTGACGTAGGGCTCGGAGGTGAGTTAACGGTTGCTTGTTATCCACATTACAATTTGGATTAAAATGCAGTTAACATTGTTAGTAAATTTGCAGGTGATGCCAAAATGGGTGGAATAAAGGACAGTGAGGAAGAATAAGTTGATAACAGGATCTAGGATCAGTTGGGAAGGTGGGCCAAGCAGTGGCAAATGGAATTTAACTTGGATAAGTATGAGGTGTTGCACTTTGGTATGTCAAGCCAGGGCAGGACTCACACAGCCCTGGAGAGAGTTTTAGAACAGAGAGATCCAGGAATGCAGATGCATGGTTCCCTGAAAGTGGCGAGACAGGTGGACAGGTGAAGAAGATGTTTGGCATGCTTGCCTTCATTGGAATGGGTATTGAATACAAAAGTTAGGGCATCACGACACAGTTGTATAAATCTGTGAGGAGATCACACTTGGAGTACTGTATGCAGTTCTGGTCACCCAGCTATAGAAAGAATGTCACTAAATCGAAAAGGGTGCAAAAGAGGTTCACCAAGGTGTTAGCTAGACTTGCAGGCTTGGTGAGTTATGGGGAGAGGATGGGGCATGGGAAGCTGAGGTGACCATATTGAGGTTTTAAAAATCACGAGAGCCATAGATAAAGCAAATTCACTCACTTTTTCCCCAGAGTAGCGAATACTAAAACTAGAGTGCTTTGGCTTAAGGTGAGAGGGAGAGATTTAAGAGGCACCTCAGAGGTGTTTTTTCACTCAAAGGTTAGTTTGTATCTGGAATGAGCTGCCAGAGAAAGCTTTCCAAGCAGATATAATTACAACTTTCAAAAGACAGTTGGACATACTGTATATATGGATAGGAAAGATTTAGAGGGATATGGGCCAAACGCACGCAAATGGGACTGGCCCAGTATGCCCAACTTGGCCAGCGTGGACAAGTTGGGCCGAGGTCCTATTTCCATGCCGTTTACTCTATGACTGTATGCACTCTATGTTAATTATGACTCAATTACCTTGGAGTCAAAAGGTTGTAGGTCCTTATTCCACTCCAGAAGATATTTTTCAGTTGAAATATGTAACTAATTCAATCAAATCCTTTGGAGGGGGTCTTGCGGAGGGGCAGTTGGGAGCATGAGTCTCAGAGATATTGGAATAAAGATTAAAATTGTGCTGTTTGAAATAGCGGAAGAATAATTGATGGTACTAACTGATCAGGCGTTACATCACATTTTGTGGGGACATGCACAAATCGGCAGCAACGTTTTCTGATAGAACAATATCTACACTTCAGTTAGCTTAACAACATATGGCAGGTACAACTTATACTTAATTAAAAAGTTATACTATATTCACCTACAGTTCACTCCCCACCCATACATTTTGGTGTAGAACTGATTTTTTTTTTTCTTGTTTTACTTATTCGTTCTGAAGCAAAGCTACTATTTTTTGCCCATCAGGCATCGAGGGGGCATTTTATGAATAAATTGCATTGGAGGAACTGGAGAATGCATCAATGCCAGACTGGATAAAGATGGCAAGTTTCTTCTCTCAAGGCCTTTAATTAACCAGATGGGTTAAACGACATTCTATCATTTCAGGTTACCATTACTGACACTATCTTTATTATTCCAGATTTACTTATTTACAGCAACACAGAAGGAAACCATTTAGTTCATCATGTCAATGGCAGTTTTCGTTTTTGGTTTTAGAGATATAGCATGGAAACAGGCCCTTTAGCCCACCAAGTCCGCCCCCGCACATTGACACAATCCTACAAACACCAGGGACAATTTACATATTTTTATACCAAGCCAATTAACCTACAAATCTGTACATCTTTGGAGCGTGGAGGAAACTGGAGCAGCCTAAAAAAACAAAACTGGTCACGGGGAGAACGTATGAACTCCGTACAGACAATCACCCGCAGTCGGGATCGAACCAGGGTCTCGGGCGCTGTAAGGCAGCAGCTTTACAGTTGCACCACCGCCCCTGCCTGTTTTAGAAGGGCAATTCCATTAGTCCTATTTCCCCTTATTCCCCTGTAGCGCAGTAATCTATTCTCTCTCTCTCTCACCTCATATCAACTCCTTTTTATTCTGTTGCCACTCAGCTGCACTGAGGAATAGTTTGCAGGAGCAAAACTTCAAGACACTGAAGGAAAATAATTATCTGAAGTATTCTGCTTCACTTTATAATCATTATTACCTCAATTTTCTGGGCAGGGAATCAATATTGAAAGCTCGATAAAATTCTTGGTTTAACAAGAGGCCATGCAACGATTGCTACTTCATCCCAGTAATTCATTGGAAAGATCTGTAAACCCGAAGTGACGTAAGAAGCAGGTACTTTAGTCAATGCCCAGTAAAAGCTCTCAGGGTCTGGAGTAATAGTCATAGAGTCATACAGCACGGAAACAAGTCTTTCAGCCCAACTCAACCATGCCAACCAAGATGCCCCTTCTAAGCTTGTGTTTGGCTCATATCAATTGCCTGTGTTTGGCTCATATCAATTGCCTGTGTTTGGCTCATATCAATCTCAGCATTTCCCATCCATGCACCTGTCCGTGTCTTGTACCTGCCTCAACTACTTCCTCTGGCAACACATTCAATATACCCACCACCTTCTTAGTGAATTTGACGTACCTAGAAAGCCCTAGATAGGCCTGAGTCATATCCACATGGAAAATGGTGCAAAATGTGGATTGTGGGTTTCGTTTTCATTAAAATCTGGAATGGTTACTTTTATGAGAGACTTAAGAAAAAAGATTTTTGTGTTGTCACAAAGGCCATTGGTTTCATTATCAAAATTATAATAAAATAAACTTTAGAAATGCATAAAATTATTGTATTTTACAATGGCAGTTTGATTATTCATGAAAAAATTGCATTTATTTATTATAAAAGCTTCAATCATAAATTCCCGTTTCCTAAATGTTCAGTTGCAATAAAATATATTTGCACCGGAGGGCACCAGAGTCACATCACCAAGCATTTCTAACCAAGTCTGAAGAAGGGTCTCGACCCAAAACGTCGCCTATCTCCTTCGCTCCTTAGATGCTGCTGCACCCGCTGAGTTTCTCCAGCCTTTTGTGTACCCAAGCATTTTTAATTTTTAGTTTTAGAGATATAGCACGGAAACAGGCCCTACAGTCCATCGGGTCTGCACAGACCAGCGGTCCCTGAGTATTAACACTGTCCTACATGCACTACGGACAATTTATACTTATATCAAGCCAACAAACCTGTACATCTTTGGAGTGTTGGAGGAAACCAAAGATCTCGGAGAAAACCCACGCAGGTCACGGGGAGAACGTACAAACTCCGTACAGATCAAGCCCGAGTCTCGCCGTTGCAATCAGCGTGAGGCAGCAACTCTACCGCTGCACCAGCATGCCGCCCTACAGGAGGTACTTTAGGTTAGAGATACTGCATGGAAACAGGCCCCTCGGCCCACCTAGTCCGCACCAACCATCGATCACCCATTCACACTGGTTCTGTGTTACCCCACTTTCGTGAATGTGGATGTATGACAGAAGAGAATTGTAATGCCGTGGACACCCCCTACAGAAAAATTGCAAAGGCACAACACATCACCAGAGTTGGACAGGAAATGCTGGAGTAACTCAGCGGGTCAGGCAGCATCTCTGGAGAAAAAGGTTGGGTGACATTTCGGGTCAGCACTGCATCACCAGGGTGTTCCAGCTTCCTCCCACATCCCAGTTTGTAGGATAATTGGCCTCAGTAAATTGCCCCGTGTGCGTAGGAAGTGGATGAGAAAGTGGGATAACATCGAATGACTATATCAACGGATGATCAATGGTTGGCATGGACTCGGTGGGCCGAAGGGCCTGCTCCAATGCTGTATTTCTAAACTAATTAATGGCACGGTAGCACAGCTGTAAAGTTGTGTTTTACAGCCCCAGAGAACCGGCTTCGATCCTGACGACGGGTGCTGGCTGTACAGAGTTTGCACGTTCTCCCCGTTACCGCGTGGATTTTCCTCAGCTGCTCCGATTTCCTCCCACACTCCAAAGATGTGCAGGTTTGTAGATTACTTAGCTTCGGTTAAGATTGTAAAATTGTCCCTAATGTGTAGGATAGTGTTAGTATGTGGAGAATGATGGTCGGCGGCAAATCGGCGGGCCGAAGGTCCTGTTTGCGTGCTGTACCTTTAAACTAAACTCAACCTAAACCACACTAAACGTCAACCTTCACATATGCCGTCTTTGGATTCATGTTCAAAAACAGAAGCTGTTCTGTACACTGAATCCCATCTTTAGCGCTCTGCTCCATATCTGAAGATTGATTGGAAAATAAATCGGATCCAGTTGCAGGATTTGCATCCAAATACAGTAAATTACAGGTGAACTGTCAAGTGCACATGACAACAGCGCATCTGATGGGGCTGATGAGTGGACTCATGAATATCACACAAGGAATGAAGTGCCCGATCATTCATTATGCTTTTTATCTCTCATGAAGAGACCCACTTGCATGTTGAAGGATCCAAAATTATATGCTATTTTCTCTTTGTGAATCACAATGGTGTATTGAAGCTGTGATTGTTTTTATTAATCCTCTTTATTTTTCTAAAAATATATTATAAATTTATGACATGAAAATTGCCCAACTTGTTATGTCATGTTCACAAGCCCTATGGAACCAGATTTTTGCGGCGATGTTTTTATAACGTAATCGAAGTAGGACGTAACAGAACCCATCACAACAAACGTGAATCAGATATTAAGCAATCTACATTTTTATCAATGTATTATTTTCATGAATATTTATGCCCCTGTATTTAAAACACACTTTCCTAAAACAAACTTGTGTAAAAAGTAAAAGTTTTACCTAACCATACCTTTCTTCTTAAGGTTTACTTTTTGTCTGCATTTTTAATTCGCTACCAAAATGCTTATATTTTGATTCTAAATAGAAGGTAGCATTTAGATTTGGATTGGCGAAGGGGAGGAAAGGGCAAAGTGGCGTCTTTCAAGGGACATTGGTTTAGACTACTGACCACTTTATTTTAATAAATTAGATTGCCTATTGAGTATATTATAAATAATTCAAATCCAAAGAGAGTAATATGTCATCGAGCCGTACAACACAGAAAATGAGCCTTTGACCCAACTTGCCCAGGTCAACCAAGATGCCCCATCTACACTAGTCCCACCTGCCTGCATTTGCCGACAAGTGATCACCTGCTCCTTGACTTATCACGCTTCGAATATTTCAATTTTACGATGGTGCAAAAGCTATACACATACCGTAGAAAAAACAAATTTCGAATTTTGAATTTTGATCTTTTTCCGGGCTAGCAACATGTGGTACGATACTCTCTCGTGGTGTTGGGCAATGGCAGCTAGCCACAGCTCCCAGTCAGCCACGCGATCATGAGTGTAAATGAGTTGCGGCTCGCTGCCGTTGTCCAACATCATGAGAGAGCATCGTACTGCATATCGCTAGCCCAGGAAAAGATCACAATTCAAAATTCGAAGTACAAAAACATAGAAACATAGAAAATAGGTGCATGAGTAGGCCATTCGGCCCTTCGAGCCCGCACCGCCATTCAATATGATCATGGCTGATCATCCAACTCAGTGTCCTGTACCTGCCTTCTCTCCATACCCCCTGATCCCTTTAGCCACAAGGACCAGATCTAACTCCCTCTTAAATATGGCCAATGAACTGGCCTCAACTACCTTCTGTGGCAGAGAATTACACAGATTCACCACTCTGTGTGAAAAATGATTTTCTCATCTCGGCTCTAAAAGACTTCCCCCTTATCCTTAAACTGTGACCCCTTGTTCTGGAGTTCCCCAACATCGGGAACAATCTTCCTTCATCTAGCCCGTCCAACTCCTTAAGAATTTTGTAAGTCTCTATAAGATCCCCCCTCAATCTTCTAAATTCCAGCGAGTACAGGCCGAGTCTATCCAGTCTTTCTTCATATGGAAGTCCTGCCATCCCAGGAATCAGTCTGGTGAACCTTCTCTATACTCGCTCTATGGCAAGAATGTATTTCCTCAGATTTGGAGACCAAAACTGTACGCAATACTCCAGGTGTGGCCTCACCAAGACCCTGTACAACTGCAGTAGAACCTCCCTGCTCTTGTACTCAAATCCTTTTGCTATGAATGCCAACTTACCATTTGCTTTCTTCACAGCCTACTGCACCTGCATGCCTACTTTCAATGACTGGTGTACCATGACACCCAGGTCTCGTTGCATCTCCCTTTTTCCTAATCGGCCACCATTCAGATAATAGTCTCCCCTCCTGTTTTTGCCACCAAAGTGGATAACCTCACATTTATCCACATTATACTGCATCTGCCATGCATTTGCCCACTCACCCAACCTATCCAAGTCACCTTGCAGCCTCCTAGCATCCTCCTCACAGCTAACACTGCCCCCCAGCTTCGTGTCATCCGCAAACTTGGAGATGTTGCATTCAATTCCCTCATCCAGATCATTAACATATATTGTAAATAGCTGGGGTCCCAGCACTGAGCCTTGCGGTACCCCACTAGTCACTGCCTGTCATTCTGAAAATGACCCGTTTACTCTTATTCTTTGCTTCCTGTCTGCCAGCCAGTTCTCTATCCACATCAATACTGAACCCCCAATACCGTGTGCTTTAAGTTTGTATACTAATCTCTTATGTGGAACCTTGTCGAAAGCCTTCTGAAAGTCCAGATATAACACATCCACAGATTCTCCCTTATCCACTCTACTAGTTACATCCTCAAAAAATTCTATAAGATTCGTCAGACATGATTTACCTTTCATAAATCCATGCTGACTTTGTCCAATGATTTCACCACTTTCCAAATGTGCTGCTATCCCATCTTTAATAACTGACTCTAGCATTTTCCCCACTACCGATGTTAGACTAACTGGTCTGTAATTCCCCGTTTTCTCTCTCCCTCCCTTTTTAAAAAGTGGGGTTACATTAGCTACCCTCCAATCCTCAGGAACTGCTACAGAATCTAAAGAGTTTTGAAAAAATATCACTAATGCATCCACTATTTCTGGGGCTACTTCCTTAAATACTCTGGGATGCAGCCTACCTGGTCCTGGGGATTTATCGGCCTTTAATCCATTAAAACACGAGAATGTTTGGTAGGTTAGTTGTATTAAATGCATTTTCAACACGATATTTTCGATTTACAATGGGTTTATCGGAACGTAACACCATCGTAAGTTGAGGAGCACGTGTACACTAGTTCTATTCCACACACTAAGGACAATTTATAGGACCCTATCATACTACAAGCCAGCTTATCTTTGGGATGCGGGAGGAAACCGGAGCACCCTGAGAAAACCCACATGGTTACAGGGAGAACGAACAAATTCCGCACATAGTCAGGATCGAATCTGGGTCTCTGGCGCTGTGAGGCAACACGTCTATTGAATATCCATATTGATTCTACCCAACAATCTTCAAAATGTCAGATCAGATTTCAAATAAGCAATTTGGGAAGGAGGGGCTGGGATGAGGGAGGTGAGTAGGGGAGTAAAACAACCAGTACTTAGAAATAAATATTTTGAGTATACTAAGATTGGGCAATGTGAGAAACATAGAAGAATATTCGAACTTGCTCTGCCAATCTATGTAATCTTGGTTGATTCTCTATGTCTGAGTCTATAAAGTACTACAATCTCCTTAGATATACAGTCCACCCTTCTTATTACAGACCTCTTTACAACAGATTTCCAATCAGAATGGATGGAGCAGCCCAGAGTAATCAACCACTGTTGAAAACCTTAAGAACTTTAAGGGCCTGTCCCACTTACGCAACTTTTTCGGCGACTGCCGGCACCTATCATAGGTCGTTACAGGTCGGCGAAAATTTTCAACGTGTTGAAAATCGAGCGGCGACCAGAACAAGGTACGACTCTTTGGATGACTACTCACGACCATACAGGCTTCACCCCATGACATGTACCCAAAGAGTCGTAGCGTCTTTCTGGTCGCTGCTGAATTTTCAACATGTTGAAATTTTTCGGCGACCTATGACGGGTGCCGGCAGTCGCCGAAAAAGTCGCGTAAGTGGGACAGGCCTTTAAGTCACACTGCGGGAGGCCACTGAAATTGACAAGCAATTGCTTCGATCAACACTTGTGCAATGATACAATGTGACAATGTAATTAAACAATGTAACAAGCAGCCTTAGTTTGAAGTAACAGAATTAACAATTTTAGCTATAGAAAAGAACTTTGTATATCAAAACAACTTGTCGTTTCTACAGAGAGACCACTAGGTTGTTGGACCAAATTCTTTATGCTGATATAGCGGACAATTGACAATAACAGACACCATTCTCCCTCCCCCCCCCCACCACCATGGTCCGTTATAAAGAAGGTTATCTGTATTCAACAAATTGGTCTCCACAGACTTACGTGATAATGAATTCCATGGGTTTACTAGCTTCCAAGTGAAGAACTTTCTCCTCATCTCAGTTCAATGTAGAGCATAGCATATATTAAATAAAAACAGCACAGGAACAGGCCCTTCGATCCACAATGCCTGTGCTGAGATGTTGGAGGCTTCCATTGTAGTTTTGACATTCAAATCAGTGAGATGTCTGTCTTTGTTGCTCAGCATGACTTTACAGGCCCTAAGTGGTCTAATCAAAGCTCTTAAAGACATCCATCTGTCTCATTACTCATTTGACAGCTCACAGTTTATCTTTGCTGATTTGGCTTTGCTTTGCTGATTTGGAATTTCTGGAAAGCCATCAGAAAAGATGTAGCTGCGAGTTACATCAGTTTCCATTACAAACTTCCCAAGTAAAAACAGAACATTCTGGAAAAACTCAGCAGGGCAGGCAGCATCTGTGGGAAGAGAGTTAATATTTCAAGTTGAAGACCCTCCATCAGAATAGTGGAGCAGCTGGTAGAGCTGCTGCCTCATAGTGCCTGAGGCCTGGGTTTGATCCTGACCTGGGGTGTTGTATGTGTGGAGATTAAACGTTCTCCTTGTGACCATATGGGTTTCACCTGGAGATTTTGGGTCAGCACCACATCACCAGGGTTTTCCAGATTCCTCCCACATCCCAAACCCATGCTGGTTTAGGTTAATTCACCTCTGTAAAATGGCCTAATGTGTAGGGAATTAATGTGAGAGTGGGATAACATAGAACTAGTGCAAACGGGTGTTCAATGGTCGGCATAGACTTGATGGGCCGAAGGGCCAGTTTCCATACTGTATCTCTCAACTAAAACTAACCCCCCACACACCATCTACTCTGCTGCTGCTGCTGGTAGCTAGCTGCCTTCTCACTCTCTCTACCCTGGACCAAGGACTTAAAACAGGGAGGTTCAGTAAGTGAGGGAGTTTGCTGCGTTGATGACTCCAGCCACAAACTGTGATTCAGGTCTAATTCTTGCATAATCACATTTTAATAGAGCTGTGGAGGTTAATTATGCTGCTTCCATTGCCTGATGGGCCCTCACACTTTTTGTCTTAGCTTCAGGGTCTCTGTATATGTCCAGGATAACATTCCTGTTTATGTCAGAAAATGCTTCATTAGTCTCTCTCTCTCTTTCCATAACCAATCTCAAAATTTCCAACCCAGCACAATTCCTAAGTCTGAAGAAGGGTCTTGACTGAAACGTTACCTATTCCTTTTCACCAGGGATGCTGTCTGACCCGCTGAGTTTTTTTTTAAATTTTATTTTTATTTTTTTTCTTTATTTTATTAGAAGTTAATACAATACAAAACAATACAGTGGCACCTAATTTTAGGTGTCAACTATGTCATAACGTAATACATTCTACGTACAACCTCTAGTTTTATGTTTTTGAAGAGGAAATTTTAAAAAATACAAGAAATAGAGAGTAGAAAAAGAGGAAAAATAGATAGCAGAAAATAGAAAACCGTGAAGTGTGTACATGAGAAAAGAAAAAGTAGAAATAGGAGAAAAAGACCCTTAAAAAAGAATATTTTCAAAACTTTGTTCGGAGATGTAATTCTACCCACGACCTGACCTGAAATCAGTCATCTTTATGGGACTGCTGCCACATGATTCCAAAAAGTCGATGAAAGGGGACCAACTCCTTAAGAATTGGTCATATTTATCTATTAGGCGGAGTCTCATGTCTTCAAGGTGAGCTATGTCCGTCATATTACTAATCCACATTTTAATACTTGGTATAGCTGTATTTTACCAAAATTTAAGTATCAATTTCTTTCCAATTATTAACCCATAATGAAAGAATACTTTTTGGTCTTTGTTTAACTTGATATCTTCTACTGTTATTCCAAATATAATCCATTCCGTATTTGGTCCTATTCTTGACTTGAAGAGCTTTGTAAATATATCAAATATATCGCTCCAAAATGTATTCAACTTTATACATCCTACAAATGAATGTGTTATATTGGCATTTTGAAACAAACATTTATCACATTTAGGAGAGACGTTTGAGTAGAATTTATTCAACCTTGTTTTTCAATAATATAGTCTATGTAATAATTTAAATTGAATTAGATTATGTCTTGCATTAATGGAACAATTATGTGTGTTCATCAGATACTTTTCCCATCTATCTTTCGGAATCTTTATCATTAGTTCATGTTCCCAATCTTCTCTTAGTGCCTCTGTTGAGGGTAATTCTCTATTTAATATACTATTATAAAAATATGATTTTATTTTTTTGTGAATCGGCCTTAATATTCATTGCTTCTTCTAAAGGATCTAAAAATATAGTTTGAAATCTATGTATATATTTCTTCATAAAGTCACATATCTGTATATATTTAAAATATTGATTATCATTCAGTTTAAATTTTGATTTTAATTGTTGAAATGATAACAATTTACCCAATTCATACATATCTCCTACTTTCCTAATTCCCAGTCTATCTCAATGTTTATATGTTTTGTCGATAAGAGATGGGTTGAATGCAGGATTATTCAATATTGGGGTTAGTACTGATAGATTATTTAATTTCAAGGATATTTTTATTTGTTTCCAAATTCTTATTGTATTGTGAATAATTGGGTTCTTCTTATATATTATACTATTCAATTTTATCGGTGAGAACAAGATCGTTCCTATATCGTACGGGAAACACTCCTCTTTCTCCATTCTTATCCACTCCGACTGGTGAGTGGAACTATCCAACCAGTACATTATGTTCTTTATATGCACTGCCCAGTAGTAATACCTAAAGTTAGGTAATGATAAACCCCCAACTTCTTTAGGTTTACACAGATGCTTTTGTTGAATTCTGTGTGCTCTATAATCCCATATAAAATTAGTGATATTAGAATCTAGTTTTTTGAAAAAATATTTTGGAATATATATTGGGATCGCTTGAAACAAATATATTAATTGTGGTAAGAAAGTCATTTTTATAGCGTTAATTCTACCTATCAATGAGAGCGGTAGCGTTTTCCAAATTTTAATCATAACATTCAGTTTATTTAATAGTGGCATAAAATTGGCACTAAATAATGATTTGTGTCTTCTCGTAATTTGAATACCCAAATACTTGAATTTTTCTGTTGCAATTTTGAAAGGGAATTTTAATAAGTGTCTCGCATCCTGTGGTTTCAAAGACATAATTTCACTTTTATTCCGATTTATTCTATATCCTGAAAAAGAACCAAATTCCTCGATTAGTGTTAATAAGGTGGGGATACTCATTTGTGTCTTAGTAATATATAAAAGAATATCGTCAGCATATAATGAAATTTTATTCTTTGAGTCCTTAGTATTATATCCGTGAATATTCGGATGATTTCTAATCTTTTCAGCCAGCGGTTCTATCATAAGGGCAAATAGCAATGGTGATAAGGCACAACCCTGCCTATTACCCCTTGATAAATAAAATTTTGGAGATAACATATTATTAGTAGGTTTATCATAAAGTAATTTAACCCATCTAATAAAATTCTCTCCCGTATTAAATTTTTGGAGTACCTTATATAAATACTGCCATGCTACCTGATCAAATGCCTTCTCTGCATCCAACGTAACTAGTGAAATGTCTTCAATGTCCTCTTTGTGAGAGTACATTATATTGAAAAACCTTCTCAAGTTATTAAATGATTGTCTTTTGGGTATAAATCCCGTTTGATCCGGGTTTACCAATTTGTTAATATAATTATTCAGTCTTCATGCTAGAATCTTTGCTAAAATTTTCTGATCCGTGTTTAGAAGTGATATAGCTCTGTAAGAACCCGGTTCCTCTAAGTCGTTATCTTTTTTTGGTATAAGCGTTATTGTTGACCCGCTGAGTTAGTCCAGCATTTTGTGTCCATCTTCGGTTTAAACCAGCATCTGCAGTTCCTTCCTGCACAGTTCCTAACCACTTGCGCACATCAGATTCAAGAGTTAAGGGCCTGTCCAACTTGGGCGTCAATTGCATGTCATTTACGCGACATAATTTACGAGTCACAACGCATGTGCGCATGGTGCGCATTATGCGCGCGGCGCCCCAGGATTTTGGGATGTACAAAATCTTCGCGCGCCATCTGCCTCTACCCAGTTTTCTCTGTAATTAGAGTGCCGCAGTTTGGAGTTAGACTTGCTAAAAATAACACATTGCATTTTAAGATAATGCAAAGCACTGCATTATCATAATGCAATGAACAGATTATGTACAGTAAGCCATGGAAGCCCATCCAAGATATAACATCTAGATATTAAAAAAAACTGTGAGGATTTGATGGATTTAACTGTCATGTGTAACAAGGGAACACTCTGTTCATCCTGGACTTCAGTAATACACCAATTGTTATTATATTTTACCAGACAATACATATTGGTTAAAAAATAGCCTAAAATAATCAGAACAGCATCAACAATTACCATAAATAAGATAATACAATTGCTCACCAATTACTCCCCAATCTCCATCTTTGCTTGCAGTGGGTTCAGTTACAGATCAATTCCATTTTAATTCCTCATAACACAGGGCTATGGTAATTTTTATACTTCAGTAGACCAGACATATACTTTCCAATTTGACATGCTATCTTTTATTTTATGTATTCTGCATATTTAAATACACTGTTTAACTGTAATGTTAAAATACTGAAGAAAGGTTTCAGCGTTTCTGCTTACAATGGGAAAAATGATGAGGAATGTAGCGGGTACGGCGGAGCTCGGGACGTCTCTTAGCGGCTCGTAACACTAATGGCAGGTACTCGGGAAACATGGTAACTCGTGAAGATTTTACAACATGTTGAAAAATGTCCACGAGTAAAATATACTCGGGATGGAAAAATGTGATACTTTTTCATTCGTAGTTATACCGTAGTAGCTGGTGAGTTTACCGCAGTAGGACCTGGTGTCCTATATCACTATTGTATGTTCATGATGGAAATAAGAATACTCAGTATATTCATTACCTTTGAATTGTAGTTTTATGTAATCCTCCCATAATTTCTGAGTTCCATTTCACAATATCTATCAGACATACAGAATGTTGCAAGGTAATATTTTGCCCAAACACAGTTGTATCTTTCTAGTGGTTATCCCCAAGAATATCAAATTCTTGGGGATAACCAAATGTCAATTGTAGTGAAAAACCTTAGAGATTGTAACATCCAGTCCTACTAATCAATCTGAGTGACCTTATATCAGAACTGTTGCATTGCAATGTTTACATAGCTGCAGGATCATCTTCCTAAACCTCTCTGCCTCTATCTCTCCTCCGTTAAGACATCCCTTTAAGCACGATTCTTATAAATTCATAAGTTCTAGGAGCAGAATTAGGCCATTCGGCCCATCAAGTCTAACCCGCTATTCAATCATGGCCGATCTATCTTTCCCTCTCAACCCCATCTCCTGCCTTCTCCCCATCACCTCTGATACCGGTACTAGTTAAGGCCACATTTCCGGTCACATTTAGTCACGGCAGAATGCTTGCCGCACTCAACTCGTGCAACCCATCCAAAATATAATGTCATGCTTTATCCAAAGGTGCCCAACAAACCAGTGAAATAGATCAGGTGGTCCAGTGCATTTTCTCTTCCTCAAAGGAAAAGATGTAGAGTTGACATGATACTCAGCTCAGCTTCCAGATGACTTTCCATTTATCACTGCCTCGCCCAAGAGGAGTAGGCAGATAAGTACAGTCAACAGCAAAGCCCTTGAGCAATATCTAACTATAACCTTGTGACAAAGCGCAGAAGACAAACACTGCTGGAATATGACTGCAAGGGTTTGGCAGCTTTTACAATTCCTGTCAGTGTGCATAAACACGATGCATGAAATCACTAATGGAACTGGGTATCAGGAATACCACAGAGATAGACTGCCTAGGTGTTTCAAAGTTCTGGTTTGGGAACTGTATCAGACCCAAAATCAAAACAATTCTGATTCTATGGAGGAAATGTTGGACATTTTAATTGGTATAAATATACACAGCTTCATAAATATCCAAAACAGCTAAGAAAGGATGTTTTTCAGTATTTCTGAGATGTAACACGGTATATAACGTGGCAGGTGTTCTTTACAGTAAAGCTAAATCCCACATTTCAACTCATGACTCCTGTTAAACCTGTTTTCTGATTAAGTTATGATAATTTCATTACAGGAATTCTATTTGAAATATACAGGTCCAGCACCAATTTTCCGGTAACTGGTGGTCCGGCACCTCCTTCAATCTGGACAATATTACAGATATATATTTTTTAAGTTTTGATAACATTTAAGTTTGGTTGTATATAGTGACAACCCTATGAGCAGCCATGCTGAAAATCATTGGATAGTTCCCCCGTCGATCAAGCATGCTGTCTATTATGTGACTTGAGACTGATTTTATGCACATAATTGATTGGTAACCTTGATTTAACTTGGAGAAATTGCTTTAGCTTGTTTCATCTGCTCTCAAAATAGACTTTTTGCTAAGCAAATTGATTTTTTTGCCATACAAAATGCTGCTGTGAGTCATACGCCCAGCTCCTCCCCCAGCTCGCTGGCTGACACACTTAGATTCAGCCAGGACACCCAGATTTCTTCATTTTCCAAGCTCATGATTTCCTGTCAGATCAAGGAGTAACTCCTTCCTGACAGCGTCTACTTTCTAATTATGTCAATAGTTTGCTAAAATGCTGCAGATATAACTACCTGATCACATGCATTGAGACTTGTTACACATAGAAAGCAAAAACAATGTAGTTTTAATGCCCGTAGTGTATACCTCTCATAGGGGTTAGAGCATCGGAAATAAGCTCAAAGCCAAAACTGAAAGCTCTTTATCAGAATACTTGTGTCTTTGTAACAAGGGGAGTGATTTAATAGTCAAGCCAAGAGTCAAGAGCATAGAGTATTTAATTGTCCTATTTTCCAAAACAGAACAATGAAATTCTCCAATTTCAGGTAGTCCTTACTTTCTCCTTCCTTCCCCTGTCCTTTCCAGCTCTCCCCCAGCCTACTGTCACTGCCTCTTCCTTTCTTCTTCCCACCCCCACATCAGTCTGAAGAAGGGCCTCGACCCGAAACGTCACCTATTCCTTCGCTCCATAGATGCTGCCTCACCCGCTGAGTTTCTCCAGCATTTTTGTCTACCTTAAATAAAATTCTTACTTGCAGCAGCATAACAGTCCTATTTAACAGATAACAATATAATACAACAAATAAAAGTCCAATTCATTTTTCTAAAGTAATATCCATACAAAACAAAACAAAGGCCCGAAGTCCAAAGTACAACCAAGACAGTTCGTAGTTCGAAGTTTAGTTGATATTTGTAGTGTTCAATAGCCTGATGGTTGTTGGGAAACATCGGCTCTTGAACCTGGAGGTCATGGTTTTCAGATTCCTTCCTAATCCGTCTTCCCAATGGCAGGAGGAAATGAGAGTGTAGCCAGGGTGGTGTGGATCCTTGATGATGCTGGCTGCCTTTTTGAAGCAGTGCCTCCTGTAGATCCCTTTGATGGTAGGGAGGTGAGTTCCATGATGGTCCGGGCAGTGTTCACCACTTTTTGTCATCTCCATCGTTCCTGGGTGTTCAAGTTGCCGAACCAGGCCATGATGTAACCAGTCAATGTGCTCTCTATCGTACACCTGGGGCGGTTCAGGAGAGTTTTTGTCAACATACTGAATCTCCTCAATGAAAGTAGAGGCATCGATGCATTTTCTTTATGATTGCAACAATGTGCTGGATCCAAGACTGGTCTTCAGAGATATGCACACTCTGAAACGTGAAAATGTTGATTCTCTCTACCACTAACCCATCAATGAAGACAGTTTCATGGATCCTCGGCCTTCCTCTTCTAAAGTCAACAATCAGCTCTTTGGCCTTATTGATGTTGAGACCAAGGTTGTTGTTCTGGCACCATTCAATCAGACAATCACTCTCCCTCTTATACTCTGACATTATTACCCATAATTCATCCAGCAATAGCGGTACTGTCGGCAAATTTAAAGATGGAGTTGGCACTATGTCCAGCTACACAGTCATCGGTATAGAATGAGTAAAGCAAGGGACTGCGCACACAGCCTTGAAGTGCTCCTGTGCTGATGGTTATCGAGGAAGAACTGTTCAAATAGACATAAATGAGTATGTTGAAATGGATTATTACTTTAAAGAGACATGGTTGAAAATGGCCAAAGTGTGGAATTCCAAGATATACTCCAAGATATATATATTCCAAGATAGTTGACATTTAAAGGAGACAAGGAAAATTGAAAAGGATGTGGTGTAACTATAACATCAACGAAAGGGTTACAATGCGAGGATCTTAGCCCACATAATCAGGAAATAGAATCAGTTTGGTTAGAATCAAGAAATAGGAGGGTCAAAAATATTAGCTGGTGTTACAGTATATACAAAATCCTGTCCGATTCCTTCCCTTCACTCCACGAAGATGAGTAGCAGTGGAAGTATTGAATAAATGAAGATATTGGAGCTGCATATAACAAGAGTATACAATAATCATTGAGAACTTCAATTTACATATGGACTCGACAGATTAGCACGAATACTCTCTCGAATGTATTCATGTTCACCATGTTTCTGTATGTTAAATAAGCAATGAAGGAACGGGCTATTTTAGTTATATTTAGGAATGGGAAAGGCCTAATTGATGACATAGTAATTAAGGGTACTTCAGGGAACAATGCTCTTGGAAGTGTATATAAACGATGAAAGTGATTTAGTTCAATTTGAGCAAAGCAGAAATGCATGAGGTAGAAGTCAGCTATGTTAGATGGGGTAACTACTTTAAAAGATACTACAGTGAACAGCAGTGGCTGTGTTTAAATTAAAATTAAGTGTGCAGAATAGTGTCAGTGTGTGGGGTGATCGCTGGTCGCGTGGACTCGATGGGCAGAAGGGTCTGTTTCCGTGCTGTATCTTTAAAGTAAAGTCCAAAGTCTAAAAGGCCAAGTTTAGAGTGAATGAGATTTAAGAAATTGGAATTAGCAGAAAACAAGAAACAAAGGCAAAATATCCCCAAGACCTGCTGATCTTAAATGTTGATTTAGATGTTGTTGTGGAGGTAGTCAATACACTGGTTACCATGTTCCAACATTTTTATAATGGTTACTATAGATGGAAGAAAGCAAATGTAACTCCACTAGTTAAGAAAGGAGAGAATGAGAAAACAGGAGACACTTGTAGTCTCACATTAGTAGGAGTAAAAATGCTGAAAACTATTATTGATGTTTAGGTTAGGTTTACTATTGCCAAGTGTACTGAGGAACAGTGAAACGCTTTGTCTTGCATACTATCCAAACACATCAGATATACCATTAATAAATACAATCAAATCAAACTCAAGTACATTAGTTAGAGCAAAGCGGAAGATACAGAGTGCAGAATACAGTACAGGATATAGTTCTCGGCACTGTAGTGCGTTAGTACCGTAGACAGGGTCCAATATCCACAATGGGACGGAGGTGAATTGGACGGTAACCTAGCTTATGGAAGGACTGTTCAGCAGCCTGTTAATACAGGGGAAGAACCTGTTCCTGAGTCTGGTTTGTGCGTTTCAAGCTTCTGTACCTTCTGCCAGACAGGAACAGCGGAAAGGAATGACCGGGGGGAGGCGACAAGTCTTTGATTGTGCTGGATGTTTTCCTGAGACAGTATGAAGTGCAGATGGAGTGAATGGTGACAGTCTGGTCTGTGTGATGAACTGGGCTACATCTACAATTTTCTTTAGTTTGGTTTAGTTTATGGATACAACACGGAAACCAGCCCTTCGGCATTTACCAAGCCAATTTAACAACATGCCTGTACGTCTTTGAAATGTGGGAGGATCATCACTAAGCTTCAGAAACAGTCTTTTTTTTAGTTTTTAGGTTTAGTGATACAGCGCGGAAACAAACCATCGAGTCCACACCGACCAGTGATCCCTGCATATAAACACTATCCTACACACACTCGGGACAATTTATACTCATACCAAGCCAATTTACATACATACCCGTATATCTTTGGAGTGTGGGAGGAAACAAAGATCTCGAAGAAAACCCACGTGGTCACGGGGAGAACGTACAAACTCCGTACAGACAGCACCCGTAGTCGGGGTTGCACCCGGGTCTGTTAGGCAGCAACTCTACCGCTGCGCCACTCTGCGTCAGCCCCTGTCATTTCTGAACTCTGCAATTGCTTGCAATTTTGAGCAGAGCTCTTGCCAAATCAGACTCGTATGCTACCTAACAGTATGCCTATGGTGCATCTGTGGAAGCTTGTAAGAGTCATTCAAAATAATGACTGGGCTCTTAGAATATTAACATGAGATTGGGTGAATCAACATGGATTTATTAGGATTGGGCAGAATCAACATGGGATTTATGAAAGAAAAATCATATTTGACGAATCTGCAGGATCTTTTTGAGGTTGGAACTAGGAGAACAGAAACTGGTGTACGTGATGTATTTGGATTTTCACAAGGATTTTAATAGCATGCCACGTAAAAGATTATTGAGGAAAATTAGACTCCACAAAGTAGTGGGTAAAATATGGTTGTAGATGGAAGATTGTTTAAAAACAGAACTAATAGATACCCGTGCCTCCGGCAATGTGTGTCAGCAATTCTACCGCAGAGCCAGCAAGCCACCCAGTGTGCAGATGAACCTTCTCTGCACCCCCTCTCTCTCAGGTTCATTATTTCTTGTTGGGGAGACCAAACATGTTATTCCAGATATAATCTCAATAGGAATCTGTATAATTACAGCTGGATGATTTCACTCCAGTATTCAAATTAGCTTGCCCCAGAGGCTAACATGTAATTTGTCTTTACAAATATATTTGCTAAATTACCAGGTTAACTTTAGGTGATTCATGAACAACGGCATCCATGTCCTTCTGAACAACACCTATCAGTCTCCCACTATTTTAAATATATACTTTACTTTTTTTTTCTAATGAAGTGTATATCCCCACACTTTCCAACTTGTTATTCTCTTTACCATAGCAATAGACAATAGACAATAGTTGCAGGAGTAAGCCATTCGGCCCTTCGAGCCAGCACCACCCTTCACTGTGGTCATGGCTGATCATCCACAATCAGTATACCGTTCCTGCCTTCTCCCCATATCCCTTGACTCCGCTATCTTTAAGCGCTCTATCTAACTCTCTCTTGAAAGCATCCAGAGAATCAGCCTCCACTGCCTTGCAAGGCAGAGAATTCCTCAGATTCACAACTCTCTGGGTGAAAACGTTTTTCCTCATCTCTGTTCTACCCCTTATTCTTAAAGTGTTGCCCCTGGTTCCGTACTCTCCAAACATCGGGAACATGTTTCCTGCCTCCAGCCTGCCCAATCCCTTAATAATCCTATGTTTCAATAAGATCTCCTCTCATCCTTCTAAATTCCATTGTATACAAGCTTAGTCGCTCCATTCTTTCAACATATGACAGTTCAGCCATCACGGGAATTAACCTTGTTAACCTACGCTGCACTCCCTCATTAGCAGGAATGTCCTTCCTCAAATTTGGAGACCAAAACTGCACACAATACTCCAGGTGTGGTCTCACCAGGGCCCTGTACAAACTGCAGAAGGACCTCTTCACTCCAACACTCAACTCCTCTTGTTATGAAGGTCAACATGTCATTAGCTATCTTCACTGCCTGCTGTACCTGCATGCTTACTTTTAGTAACTTATGTACAAGGATACCCAGATCTCATTGTACTTCCGCTTTCCCTAACTTGACAGCATTCAGATAATAATCTGCCTCCCTGTTCTTGCCACCAATATGGATAACCTCACATTTATCCACGTTAAAATGCATCTGCCATGCATCTGCCCACCCACCCAACCTGTCCAAGTCACTCTGCATCCTCATAACATCCTCCTCACAGTTCGCACTACCACCCAGCTTTGTGTCATCTGCAAATTTGCTAATGTTACATTTAATCCCTTTGTCTAAATCATTAATGTATATTGCAAATTGCTGTGGGCCCAGCACGGAGCCTTGCGGTACCCCACAAGTCACTGCCTGCCATTCTGAAAGGGATTCGTTAATCCCTACTCTTTGTTTCCAGTCTGCCAACCGATTTTCTATCCATGTCAGTACCCTACCCCCAATACCATGTGCTCTAATTTTGGCCATTAATCTCCTATGGGGGACCTTATCAGTTACCTTGCCCATTCACTCAATCTGTCAATAGACAATAGACAGTAGACAATAGGCGCAGGAGTAGGCCATTTGGCCCTTCGAGCCAGCACTGCCATTCAATGTGATCAGGTTTGTTGGTAAATTGACATCTGTAAATTGTCCCTAGTGTGTAGGATAGAACTAGTGAATGGGGATTGCTGGTCGGCACAGACTTGTTGGGCTGAAGGACCTATTTCCATGCTGTATGGTAAAAACGAATGAATAAAACTAAATCTGATCGATTCCTAGATTGGCAGGTTTGTTTTGGCAGGAAAGCAATTGAGCAGGCTATGCGAATTCTCTCTAAAACTGATAAATAAAGAGGTGATGTCACTGAAATATAAAAATACAGCCAGAGTTGATATTTCTCCACTCTAACACCAGGGAGCACAATCTCAAAATAAGAGGATGGCCATTCAGTACAAAGCTGAGAAGGACCTCTTTACCCGGAGCATTATGTATTTTGCAATTCTCCACACAAGAGGGCAGAAATGTTGTGGATATCAAGGGATAAGGGATTAGCGGAGAAAAGTGACAGTGAGGTTACAAAAATCCAGCAATTATCTTATTGAAAGGAAGCAACGTCTAATCTTATGTTCTTGCGTCAGTGATTCTCGGTGCTGTCGGGATCATGAGAAATAGCAAGAGGCAGGCATCAACAACAAGAGTCTGGAGATGAGTCTTGACCCGAAACCCTACCCATCCCTTCTCCCCAGGGGCGCTGCCTGTCCCGCGTAACGACTCCAGCATTTTGTGTCTATCTTCAGCAACACTGATGTTGATTCCAGTTCGTGCATTCATACATCGCAGGTAAACTTCCTGCACAGGTGGGCCCAGGGTACTGCTGGACCCAGACACATTTCAAACCATCTCAATGTTATTTGGCCCTTCGGCCTTTTGTGAGTCTCGGTACTGCTGTGTGTGAAGGAACTGCGGATGCTGGTTTAAACCGAAGAGGGACACAACAAGCTGGAGTAACTCAGCAGGACAGGCAGCGTCTCTGGAGAGAAGGAATGGGCGACGTTTCGGGTCGAGACCCTTCTTCAGACATGCTGCTGTATGTTGGGCTATAATCTGGCACCACTTGCTTTGAATCTTTGGAATTAAAGTTTGATCCTAGATTGCCAGCCGGGAAAAAAATTGTATTGCCCACGACATTTCTGCGCGTACGTGGCTCTGTGTGCGAGATAGGACACTGAAGGAACATGCTTGATAGGATATATATACAAGCCAGCAGGAAATATCTGAATGTCTGACTCATGTGCCTCGCATGCAAATGTGTTGGCAACCAGCTTTGAGCAAACAGGATTTGGTTTGTCTTTTCATCCGATCTGTGGACATGTTTATTAACAGTTTACCGTAGAAAGGAAGCGACTTCTCTCCTCGGCTCACTGGGTCTGACAAGGGGGGGGTGTGGATGTGGCGCCGCCTGTTCCTACCTGTTCGCTGGCGGGCTCCAGTGCCGCGGCTCGCAGTCGGGGCTGTATCCCGGGATCCCCACGCCTTGCCCCCTCCCGGGCAGGCTGGTCCAGTGGGACAGGGGCACCCTTTCGCCTCGCCGCCTGGCCGTGCCCGCTGAGCCGCGGACGGGGCCCGTCTCGCAGCCGGGGCCGGTCTGGAGCGGACCGACGAGACGGTCCCCATGTGGAGAGAAGCGGACACTTGTGTGGGCAGCTCCGCTCTCATCAGCATCCACCCCGGGCATCTCTCGCACACTGGACTGTCTCAGCACATCCCCCTGTGGGCAACGACACTCTAATCACTTTCCTCTCCTGGGACACTAATCACTAAAGCCTCTGATGAGTGGCCGCTGTTTAATTCCGAGGGTGTCAATTACCCACCCCAAACAAACTTCATAACGCTCCAGTATTATGCAGTGTTTTCTTGGCATTCACAAGACACGGCTTATTCAGCTGGGAAGGATGCAGCCGCGCCAACCAGCACGATCTGAGACTCTGCTCGGTATATTTGTGCATGAATAAGCTTCGTGACGGTCAAATTACGCATGCGAATGGCCCACGGATAGCGAGCTTTTCCAAGGTGTTGCACATGGAAGGTTGGCCAGTGGGAATCATTCTCATGCAGCTGGTGAAGGGAATGAATCGGGGGAGTTCCTCTGATGCTGCTGCAAGATGTGTTATTGTATCTGCACCTCACCGTACTTCTGCACACGAAAATAAACTCGACTTGACTTGATCCAAACTGTATCATTATATGAACTTTTTTCTCATGTTTTTTTTTTTTTTTAAATTTTGTGATCAAATGGTTCTGTGCCTCCCGGGAAGTACAAAGCCTTCAGTTCAGGGCATGTATTAGCCAGACTTCAGAGAATAGCTCGGTTGATCTTCAAAATAGTACCAAGGCCATGCTTATCCCTTGAGGGACCAGTCTTCATATGAATCTCATCCAAACAACGGTCCCTCCATTTACAATGAGGCGTATGTGTATGAAGTCAAACTGGGCTGCTTTGGGATTATAATGAATGAATTTCCTAATGTAATGATTAGGTGCATATTACAATAAATATTCGTTGAAATTGAGGTGTGAACTTATTAATCACGCTTGTACTCACGTGTGCAGAAACATGAACATCTTTACTGTACTTCATGATTATTGGGGAGGGAGGGGGCGTTGTTGCATCATCAACATTAAGGAGGAATTTCTTTAGGTGGTGAATCTGTGGAACTCATTGCCACAGACGACTGTGGAGGCCAAGTCAATAGATATTTTTAAGATGGAGGTTAACATATTCTTGATTAGTAAGGGTGTCGGGGTTATGGGAAGAAGGCAGGGGAATGGGGTTGAGAGGAAAAGATAGATCGGCCATGATTGAATGGTGGAGTAGACTTGATGGGCCGAATGGCCTAATTCTGCTCTTATAACTTATGAATTTATGACCCTTAAGTTAAAAGTGGAGAAATTAGTTTTATAGTCATAGAGTCTTACAGCGTGGAAACAGTCCCTTCGGACCAACTTGCCTACACTGGCCAACATGTCCTGTCTACACGAGTCACACTTACCTGCGTTTGGCCCAAATCCCTCTAAACCTGTCCTATCCATGCACCTACTTAAATGGTTTCCTAAACGTTGTGATAGTACCTGCCTCAACTACCTCCTCTGGCAGCTCGTTCCATATACCTACCACCCTTTGCGTAAAAAAGTTACCCTTCAGATTCTTACTAAATCTTTCCCTCCCCCGTCACCTTAAAACCATGTCCTCTGGTTCTCGATTCTACTCTGAGCAAGAGACTCAGTGCATCGATCCGATCTATTCCTCTCATGAACTTATACACCTCTACAAGATCACCCCTCATCCTCCTGCACTCCAAGGAATAGAGTCCTAGCTTGCTCAACCTCTCCCCATAGTTCAGACCCTTGATTTTAGTCTGAATAAGCCAGTGACTACAATAACCATAGTGAGATGTTCTAAGGTAGAGCTCTCTTAATGTAAATCATTACGAAGAGCTGGCAACGACTGGATGGTAACGATCATGTTATTGCCCAAGTGCACAAGAACAAAAACATGTAAACAATGTACAGTATTACTTTTCATATCATGCTTAGAGGAGGGTGATTCACGACGTTCTGCAATTTTAAGGGTAAAATATCTGACAAGGATAACTCTACCAATCTTCTGATGGGGCATAATTCTTGGTAACTCTTTCAGGAAGATAGATACAACACGCTGGAGTACATTGTGTAGGAGGGAACTGCAGATGCTGGTTTACAGTGAGTTAGGCAGCACCTAGAGAAAAATAATAGATGACGTTTCATGCCGGAACCCTTCTTCAGACTGCACGGTCTGACCCAAAACGTCACCTATTCCTTTTCTCCAGAAATGCTGCCAGACCCGCTGAGCTACTCCAGGATTTTGTGTCTAACCGGCATCTGCAGTTCGGGAAGTTTGTTGGTGTTGGTTTCAGTCCGGGGCAGCTTTAAAGCTGAGTGTCTACTCTGGTGAGGATTTTTCTCTTGCTTTGATGCTCCATCCTGATGTGCTCCAGAGGCAGATGGTAAATAACTCTGCATTACATTAATTCAAATAAAACACTATGGCATGTTGTGAAATTGGTTTAGTTTAATTTATTATTGTAAATTTCAGAACTAATCACTTGTTTTACCTGCTAGTCAATACATTTGGTGTTGAACAGTGATGATAGAACTTTCTTTCAATGTTGCCCAAGTTTCATGATTGATTTTCCAAGGGTTTAACACCAATCCCTGCATTAATTGATTTCCAGATAACCTACTCAAGAAGTTCTAGTGCGAATTTCAATCCATACTTTTCCATTGACTGCATATCAAAATGAATTGTATTTATCTAATGTGGGAAGTGATGCAGAAAGCTCCACTGTGTAGCTTCTACATAACCATTATGTAAATTGATAAATAACTCGATAATTGTTTAAAAAAATTGACGAAACAAATAACATAGATCAAGGGAAATGTTAACCGAGTTTACTTTTTGAAACATTAACCGAAATGACATTTGAATGTGAAAGCAGCATCTGTTCCTTTTATGGTTTAATGAACAATTAATTGGATAAGTATCATCCACCTACCCTAAAATATTTTTACAAAATGACAAATATTTGCAGCTGAATATGAAAGAACATATGTGCAGAATTTTTTTTTTCTCAAAATAGGCAATTGATTAAATCAATGAAATAAAGGTGTCACCAACAGTTATATTACGTAGGATTTACACACAAATAACCTGTGTACCAATGCTAGTTTAGGTTTCACCAGCACCATTTATCTCCAAACCTCATTACAACCTTTGTTCAAACATGAATTGATGACCTGATATCAGAGGCAGTGAGAGTGACTGTCTTGACATTAAGTTAATATTTGATTTATCAAAGAGCCCTGGTATGGTAGAAAATAGAGAAGTATTGCATAGGAACAGACCCTTTGGCCCACAATCGCAGGCCATACATGATGCCAATATAAACTTTAAGATCTGAAACGTCACCTATTCCTTCTCCCCAGAGATGCTGTCTATCTTCTAGCATTTTAGCGAATGTGCATTATACCAATACCTGAGTACATGAAGACTAAACATTCACACAGGTGCCAAAGCTCAGCAAAGATTGTTGATTGTACCAATAATGTAAGTTAACAAAAAAGCACCTTGAGAAATACTAAACGCCAAGGTAATCTAGTTGGCTAGTCTGAAAAAGGTTCAAGACCTGAAACATCACCCATTCCATCTCTCAAGAGATGCTGCCTGACCCGCCGAGTTACTCCAGCATTTTGTATCTATCTTCTGTTGAAACCAGCATCTGCAGTTCCTTCCCACACCAAGTTACTCCCATTGTTTTAGTTTTAGTTTTTTGTGCTAGCCAATTTGAAGTGCATTATTAACTTTAACTTTAGTATGTATGAATATTGGAACTTTATGTTGATGTAAAAATAAAATCCTTAACACAGATTGGGTTTCATTTTCAGGGTGATCAAAACTGACCACAATACTCCAAAGGGGCCTCACCAGCATGTTTTACAACTGTAACACAACATCCCAACTTCAATGTGTAGGAAGAAACTGCAGATGCTGGTTTATATACCTTCTGACCCAAGATGTCACTTACACGTATTATTTTTCTCCAGAGCTGCTGCCTGACCCACTGAGTTAATCTAGCATTTTGTGTTTAGCCCAACTTCTGTACTCAATACCCTGAGTGATCAAGGCCAATGTACCAAAAGCCTTTTTGTACCACCCTATCTGCCTGTGATGCCACTTTCAGGGAACTACGGACCCGGCGTCGGGGGTACTGCCGTGAGGGTGAGGGGGGGGAAGGAACAAAGGAGGACCCGGCACGGGGGTAGGGGGAGGGGAGGAGAGCTGATGCAGGATACTTTGTCACTTTGTCAGCGCCATTTATGGGTATGCAAACCAAAGAATTTTGCTGTGACTGGTCACATGTGACAATAAAGTATTCACTCATTCATTCATACTCCTAAATTCCTCTATTGTTCCCTCTAGTCTTGAATGTCTTGCTCATAGCCTGCACAAATGCACCAGAATTGTTGCAGGCACATCTCCAATTGACACCACAAGTTCTCCAATCAAGACTCTTGGATAATTTCTCATATACAACGTATATGTTGAAAAACATCTGAGATCACATTGGGCAAGAATAAAAAAGTATACTGGGATATAATATCAGATGGCTATATATATTCTTAGCTATAGTGAAAACACTACAACTTCACGGGCTGTAAAATCATTTTTCTTGGCAGAATAAAAGCACCCAATAGTTTTCTGCAAGATATTTAAACGACTTTCCTTCCCCCCCCCCCCCAACCGTGGCTTCCTTTCTCTCAGATAAACAACTTACTTTCAAGCCACAGTTGAATCGTTAGAAGAGGATGGTGTGCAATGGAATCTGATAACATCTTATGTGTAGGAATAAATGTGTTGTATCGAGATGGGTCCACTCTGAAGAAGGGTCTCGACCCGAAACGTCACCCATCCATTCTCTCCAGAGATGTTGCCTGTCCTGCTGAGTTACTCCAGCATTTTGTGTCTATCTTTGCTGATAACATCTTAAATAGTCTGGAAAAGAAACTGACTACTATGTACCGATGATAGAAAGAAAACCACTAAGAGACCTAGCAAAAGATTGAATCTTGGCACACCAAGCTCACCGTAATGTGTCAATATCTTTATGGAATCTGCATAATTGCACGTGGAATGCACACAGATGTTTTGAAAGAAAAGTTTGCTTTTTAAAGAAGTTGTAGTTGTAGAATGACTGCAGTAACAAATGGCAGAATTTTACAACTGTTACTTAATAAAGTAACATCTCTAAACAAGCCTGGAATGGATCTTCTTTTTCTTGCGTATGGCATGCACAGCCTAAAGTTGGAGAACAACTTGTTCTATTTGATCTTATTTGATTGTGCACGCCAGGTTGATTGCGTTCGTCGAAACAGGGCGGACCACGTGAAGGTTGCAATCTTCCCACCCCACTGGAATGGATCATCCATGCCAACAGAACTTCTTGTGCTTTACAGACAGGATGTAAAAATCAGACATTTCAGAGAATCTTTAACTTCACAGTGAGCATCAAATGTGATTGTTTTCTCTGGAACATTAGAGGCTGAGAGAAGTAGATAGAGTTAATAGAACCTTTTCACCAAGATGAAAATGTCATAGACTAGAGGGCATGGTTTTAAGGTAAGAGGGTCAAAGTTCAAAAATATGTGAGGCAATTTTAATTTTTATAGAGTGGCGGATATGCAGGAAATGGAGCGATATGGATCATGCTGGCAGGCAAGATTAGTTTAAATTGACATCATGTTCGTTGTGGACATTGTGGGCTAACGGGCATTATTCTGTGCTGTATGTTCTCTATGCTCACACATAAACTTTTAAAAGTCATGAACTGATTCTGGCAGTCATCCTTCAATGGAGGCAATACTTTCCTGCTAAGATTGACAAAATCTTAGAAAAAAACAGGCCTAAAATTGATACTGACATCAAACCGATTTTCTATTAAGTAAAATACTTTTTTTGTTTAATTCTTATAATTGTCCTGCAGCAGGTACATCCATCAGATGAATAAACTATTAATCAGGGATACTTTTTGATGTCAGAATTAGGAATTCTACTGGTATCTCTAAATTTTCTTTTAATTATAATACAATACGGTTTTATTTGTCACATTGCATATAAAGTGCAAGTGAAATGAATTTGCCAGCAGCGGTACAATGATAAAGAACACCCAATACACACTAAAAGATTAACATAAACATCCACCACAGCATTCATCACTGTGGTGGAAGGCACAAAATTTGGCCAGATCTCCTCCATTTTTGATCTGGATGTAAAACTGAGGGGGTGCTGCACGACCAAAAAATGTTATCTTCATTATGTAATGTTGGAGACCCGTTTCCCTTTCATGCATTTGTGAGATAGCCAATGCAAAGTTGAATAAAGAGGGAAGTTGTCCTCGGTGCCTCGTCTACTTGGTCCATAGTCAACCTGAAATATTATTTTTCCCAGAGATGCTGCCTGACCCGCTGAGTTACTCCAGCATTTAGTGTCCCTCTCTTCAGTGCAAACCAGCATCTGCAGTTCCTTCCTACACATTAGACATCCCTTGGCTATTACCATGTCGCTATTCATTGGTGTCAGTGCATGCAAATGACCTTTCACGTTTCCTATATTACAACTAAAGATCTGTTCTATGATCTTTGATTACAACGACTACACCTTAAAAATACTTAGGTGGCACTGGCAGTATAGTCCTTTGGAGAAGGTTTTGCAAAAGAGGAGGAAGCCGCTGCACAAATGAGAGGATTTTTCCCTTTCATCTGCTGGTAGTTTTTGCATCCTAACCCGCTTTTTCACACATTTTCTTTCCACAAATGATTAGATTAGATTATGATTAGATTTTATTACTTGTCATTCTTTCCACAAATGCAACCGTACTAACGATTTCCAGCATTTTCTGAGTTTTTTTTCAAATTGTGTGCGGTCCTTGCTGTAGTGTGACATGTCCCAAAAAATGCAGCAGTGCCCAGCTGCCTGCCTGCTGCAGCTGTAAGAGACATGTCCAAAGATGCGTTGTGTTAAAGAAGGAACTGCAGATGCTGCAGAATCGAGGGTACACAAAAGGCTGGAGACACTCAGCGGGTGCAGCAGCATCTAAGGAGCGAAGGAGATAGGCAACGTTTCGGGTCGAGACCCTTCTTCAGACAAAGCTACCTGCCCGCCCGCTGACTTGCAGCTGGTACAGGAGGTGCGCACCCCCGCCTGTCTGTCACCGGGCCGGGCCCGGCCGCGGTTGCCTGGCACCCAACCATTGGCCGGCGCGCGCTCCCCCACCCGCCTCCTCCACGTCGCCGCCGCCTGACGTCACGGCGAGCGTGTCCTGGAAATGACTCCGGGTCCGCGCGCGCTGCCGGCAAAGGTGTCCGGGCGGCCCAGACCAGCCCAGTACAGCCCAGTACACTGCAGCCCAGGCAAAGGTGTCGGTCACAGCAGCCCAGCGCACGGGCACGGCCAGCACGGGACGTCCAGGTCCAGCACCGCACCCGCAGAGACTGCAGCCTCACTGGTTCGTCCGTGGGTGAGTGAGAGAGAGGAGGAGGGGGGGAGAGTGGACGAAAGATGAGAGTGTGGGAGAGGAAGGGAGTAGGACAGGGAAAGAGAGAGAGTGGAGAGAGGGGGGAGAGAGAGGGGGAAGGGGGAGGGAGGAGGGGGATGGAGATGGAGGGATGGATGGGGAGGGAGAAGGGATGGAGAGTGGGGAAGGGAGGAGAGTGGGGAGGGATGGAGAGTGGGGAAGGGATGGAGGGAGTGGGGGATGGAGAGTGGGGAAGGGGATGGAGAGTGGGGAGGATGGAGGGAGGGAGGGAAGGATGGAGAGTGGGGGAGGGATGGAGGGAAGTGTGGGGGAGGGATGGAGGGAGTGGGAAGGGATGGAGAGTGGGGGAAGGGATGGAGAGTGGGGGAGGGATGGAGGTGGGGAGGAGGGATGGAGAGTGGGGGAGGGAGAGGGATGGAGAGTGGAGGGATGGAGAGTGGGGAGTGGGGGGGAGGGATGGAGAGTGGGGGGAGGGAGTGGAGAGTGGGGGAGGGATGGAGAGTGGGGAGGGATGGAGATGGGGGAGGGATGGAGGTGGGGAGGGATGGAGAGTGTGGAGAGTGGGAAAGGGATGGAGAGTGGGGGTTGGAGGGATGGAGAGTGAGGGGAGGGAGAATGGGTGAGGGAGGGAGAGTGTGAAAATCGACCCCCTACCGCCCCCTCCCTTTTTATGTTTTATTCTTGACCTGTGCTTCTGGAAGGCACAAAATGCTGGTGTAACTCAGCAAGTCAGGCAGCATCTCTGGATAAAAGGAATAGGTGATGTTTTGGGTCGAGACCTTCAGACTGGGCGTTCTCTCCATCCGAGGGTTTCCTCTGATGTGGGTGGACTTGCCCCGGTTGGAGGGGGGAATGGGAGGCCAGTGTTGGGAGATCAGCGCTGCCAGAGGTGGACGAGGAAGCTGCAGATGCCACTGGCAGTGGGGCTTCCTAACCGCTCTGAAACAGCAACAGAAAACTCCGAGTACGCTCAGAAAGCCCGAGGGCCACTGAGCTAGTCTTTCAGCTCAATATCCCCTCATCAGAACTTAGATCAATCGACCTGGGCATCAGCTGAATGATGATTGTATAAGTACAGAAAAAGGCCAGTCAGTTCATGCCAGCATTTATGCTGCTCCCCTTTCATGTTCTGTTTTCCCTTTAAATGCTGTATCTTTAAAGTGCATCTGTACGATTCACTTCAATCACTCTCATAGGCAGCAAGTTTTGTTCGCACCTCTCTTTACAAAGATTCCCTACAGCGTGTAGGGAAGTGGACAAGGGACACTACAATCTTGAGCAAAACACAAGCTGCTGGAGGAACTCGGTGGGTCAGACAGCATCAACATTTTGCCTTGAAGTCTTCATGCACCCATTAAACTGCAAAAATGTGCCAACGAGTAACAGGAGATCCTGTTTCTGACTTACCAATGTTTCTATTTAGTTCACTTTTTGCCAGGTAATGATCGATGTCATGGGTTACAAATGACCAATTTATTCATCCATTGAATGCTTTACAATACCATCCAACATTTAATTCTATTTTTCCCCCACCTCACCATAAGTCCTGTGCAAAGAATATCTATTTTAGACTTATTCTGACACAATCTTTTTGAAATATTAACCATATAGCTGATCGGCTTAAAAACATACACCTTTATCAGTTAATAAAGGAATATAAAGAACCCTTGGAGTCCAACTCCATGGCTCCCTGAAAGTAGCAGCACAAGTAAAAAAAAAGACTGGTAAAGAAGACATATGGATTGTGTTCATCAGTCAGCCCATTGAGTATAAAACTCAGGGAGTTGTGTTGCATTTTTATAAAACTTTGGCGAGGCTGCACTTGGAATACTATGTGCAGTTCCAGTCACCCAATTGGCAGTGTTGGAGAGAGCATGGAAGAGGTTAACCAGGATGCTGCCTGCATTAGAGAGGATTAGTCATAAAAAGAGGTTGGACAAACTTGGACCGTTTTATCTGACGCGTTGGCGGTTGATTTGAAGATCCCGGAGGCATTTAAAATCATGAAAGGTATTGATAGAGTAGATAGTCAAAATATTTATGAGGTGGAAGAGACAAGTACTAGAGGTTATAGCTTTAAGTTGAAAGAGGGAAAGTTTAAAGTAGATGTGAGATTTGTTTTTTCACCACTCACAGTGGTAGCTGCCTGAAACACATTTCCAGGGATGGTGGCATGTAACAAGCTTTTAAATGGATCACGTGTAGACAGACGGGATTAGTTTAATTTGACATCAAGTTTTGCATGGCATGGGCTGAAGGGCCTGTTCCTGTGCTGTATTGTTCTCTGTTCCAAGTGGCATCACTGATTATTCTTTATGGATGTAAAAACAGAATTGTTGAACCCAAATGACCAGCAGATGGTGTTATTAAATGCTTAATGCTTAGAAATATGCATATACAATTCTGAACATTGAGTTCTATGATTATGGGAGATGAAGGAAGGTACAGATCTAAACATTTCCTGTGTAACGGTCAAGTGGGTATACAGTTGCACGGTTCCTTAGATTATATAACTAAAGATGTTAATCTTTTAAAAACGAGTTGTATTTGAATAAGGCAGAAATAAGGTATTGCAGATGCTGGTTTACAAAAAGAAGACATACGTTGCTGGAGAAACTCAGTGGATCAGGCAGCATCTCTGGAGAACATGCATATCTGACACAGAGCTACCAAGTAGTACGGATTTTCCGTATTTTGTATGGAAATGCAATAAGAATACTGATGTACGATTTTGTGTTGTTAAATACGGATTTTAAAAAAAATCCGTCCACAGATAATCGTAACAACGAGTCATTGCTGTACCAGCAGAGGAAGGGAGAGAGAGGAGGGAGGGAGAGAGAGGAGGGAGGGAGAGATGAAGAGAGGGTGGGTGGGAGAGAGCAGAGACTGAGACACATGAGAGCAGGTTGATAAAACGAAGATAACGAAAGTTGTTGGAGGCAACAAAAGCTGCCTTGCATAACTGTACAAGTGAGTACAGAAACGGGCAGATACAGTGTAGTTACATAGATCTGTTTTGTGTTGTTAACGTGTGCCCGCAAAAAAAACAACAACACATAGCAAGCAGGAAGCTTTTTGAAAATTTCGGGAGATACCATCAAATTCCAGGAACTTTGGGATTCTATTTCAGGAATTATTTTTTTGATGTCTTGAAGCACTGGGATTAGCAGACCTTGAAGAGGCATTGACACTTTGTTTTTATGTAGAGGGGTAATAGAGGTAAGGTATGTGATTTGAGAGTAATGTATCGTTTTTGGGGGGGAAAAGTACGACTTATTCGACACCGCTGCTATATGCGCAAAGTTTAGAAAAAACAATGAATTGCAAATAAACTGAAAAAATACATTATCTGGTGTATTGTGCATGGGGGCTTGTGTGCATTTTGCGGACAACCAGACGGTATCATTGTGTTTAAACAATAAATAAAATGCGCTTTTTGTTTTGCTGCGGGGGGGGGGGGGGGGGTAGTGGGAGGAGATAAAATTGTTCGTTCTCATGCACACGTCATCGGGCCGCCAGGAAATTTGTTCCCGCCGCCCATGAATGAATGTTTTGAAAATGTGCGAAGCAAAAAGTAGCATGTTCTTTGGAAAGGCTTATCCTAAAATAATTGATTGGAAGGGTTTGATTTTCAGTCAGGACGCCTGTATCATTCAGTCAGTGAGTTGTAGATGTGGACGCCATGACGGTAATCGCGAGCACGTTAAGATGCAGGGCTCGAAATTAGCGGTTGCCCGGGTGCCAATGGCAACTTACAGTCCTGCCGGGAAACCTAAAAGCCATGCCATTTTGCCCGGCTTGGCAAGCAACCGGGACACCCGCCCGCCATCTGTGTCCGGGTCTCGGCGCTAGCTCTCGGCTCTCTGCTCCCGGCACTCTGCTCTCGGCGCTAAGCTCTCGGGTCTCCGCTCGGCACGGCCGGACACCGAGCCCATCATCGGCCGTGGTTGTGGACATGTGCGGCCCTGCACATGCGCGCTGCCACGGCAACTAGTTTCTCCCTCCCTTTGCATTGTGGGAGTTCTGCCCGCCATTGCTGTCCGGTCGCTGCCTCACCGTGACCGCTGAAAAACGACGCAGAATCACTCCCTGGAGCTGGAGTAACTCCCTGGAGTAACTCTTGCTTCTTGGTTTCCTGGTCCTCCAAAAATATTCCAAATGGAATTTAAACTGGTGGACCCACCACCACCAAACTCCAAACTCTGGAAAAATAACAGCCTATTGCATTTTATCTGTTTATTTATTGTGTGTATATATGGTCTATAGTATATAGACACACTGAACTTTTATCTCCTGTTCTGTATTATGTTTACATATTCTGTTGTGCTGCAGCAAGCAAGAATTTCATCTGGGACATGACAATAAAACTCTCTTGACTCTTGACTTGGACTTAAGCAAAAAAGGGTTCTTGGGAAAAATAAAACTACCTTAAATTTAGTTGCGTCTGGTTGGTGTCTATGGTAGGGTGAAGACTATTCCATGCTTTAATTGTGTGGGGGAACTCCATGGAGCAGCCAGCATCTCTGGATAGAAAACATTGGGTAACGTTTCGGGTAGAAACCCTTCTTTACATTTCCTTTGGTTTTAGTGTTTTTAGTTTAATTTAAAGATACAGCGTGGAAACAGGCCTTTCGGCCCACCGAGTCCACACCGACCACCGATCACCCGTACACTAGTTCTATCCCACACATCAGCGACGTACGTCAAGTGTGTTTTATTCTCTCACGTCCCAGTTAGAACAATGAAATCCTTACTCGCAGCAGCACAACAGAATATGTAAACATAGTACTCTGTAAACAATGTTATAAACGAGAAAACACAACTCCATACAGACAGCACCCATATTCAGGGTCAATTCTGGGTCTCTGCCAATTTTTGGCAGCAAATTTATTGCCAATGTACTGCCCCAATAGCCTTGAACTGAATTAAAACATACAGTAGCTGTAAAGGGGGACACAGCGTCACTTAGAGATTTAAGACTGAAAATGGATAGTTTCTTTTTTTTAGTAACCAAGGTTATCAACGTATAATTTTGTGTGTGTTGGAAAATAAAATATAGTGGCACAGCTGGTGGACTTGCTGCCTCACACGCCAGAGATCTATGTTCGATCCTGTTCTCAGGAACTGTCTGTGTTGAATTTGCACATTCTCCCTGCAAGCATGTGGGTTTCCTCCTTGGCTTTGTAGGTTAACTTGTCTCTGTAAAATTGCCCCTAATGTGCAGGGTGAGGAAAGTGGGATAACAGAACTTGTGTGAATGGGTAGACAAAAATGCTGGAGAAACTCAGCAGGTGAGGCAGCATCTATGGAGCAAAGGAAATAGGCGACGTTTCGGGTCGAGACCCTTCTTCAGACTGATGTCGGGAGGGGCGGGGGCGCGGGAAAAAGAAAGGAAAGGCGGAGACAGTAAGCTGTGGGAGAGCTGGGAATGGGAGGGGAAGGAGGGAGAAAGCAAGGACTACTTGAAATTGGAGAAGCCAATGTTCATACCGCTGGGATGTAAACTACCCAAGCAAAATATGAGGTGCTGTTCCTCCAATTTGCGGTGCGCCTCACTCTGGCCACGGAGCAGGCCCAAGACAGGAAGGTCGGATTCGGAATGGGACGGGGAGTTGAAGTGCTGAGCCATCGGGAGATCAGGTTGGTTATTGCGAACTGAGTGGAAGTGTTGTGCGAAGCAATCGCCAAGCCTGCGCTTGGTCTCACCAAGGTTGATCATACGCTGACTAACCATATTTTGTTTGGAAGTGGAAAGAGATAATAGAAATTGCATTCATTGCCATATGTAGAAAGAGATGAGATACTGTATTGTAATTTGGCTGCATGTCATTGTGGTATATATCATGTCTTGATTGGTGAATATGTTTACTTTGCGACTTTATTTGAAGCAGAAATAATATGTGAATGCTTCATTGAGCATAATTCCGACTGGTAACTACGCACTTTGTCCGAGCACATTATCGCACGCGTCATGCAAGCCGTCTTAAATGACCACCTAAACTGTCATTTGACAACCTAAAAAGCTGCCGAGTTTGCCCGGCTGGCAACAGGGGAAAAAAGTTAAGCGAGAGCTCTGAGATGGCACGAACAAAATTACCCATGACGTACTACAGCTTTGGTTAGGGCTTCATGGGCGCTCGCGCGCATTATGTACCACGTGGCGTGGTGGATACGAAGCTGTTGCGAGTCGAGGGATGAGACGCGACAAGATTAGAAAGAATAGGGATTAAAAATGCAAAATGGCTTCTACATCATCATCTGGTGCTAAAAGCAGGAAGGAGCCGTTCAAACAGCACTATACAAAGAGATGGCAATGAATGCACTGTCAAGTGAGGTGTGTGGAAGATAGCAATTGGTAGCAAAGATGCATTTTGTACTCTAACATGGGCATGATCGCACATAAAAAAATAAAAACAATTCAGCAAAATGGAACAGCGTAAGAATACTGATTTCCTCAGGAAAATACTGAGTCTCGGGTACTAAAATACTGATTCTCGGGTACTAAAATACTGAAATGGTCTGACAAAACTTGGCAGCTGTAGTGACATGTCGAGTCATGTTTTCTTCTTTACTCACATAAACTTAATGAGCCCAGAACCACTTAATTGGGCATTTGTATTGTGGTAAAACTGTTTTACCCCTTGCTGTGTTGATAGCCCATTGCCTATGCCTGAAGGTTAGTGGGCTTTTTTCATTCATTATTGTATTCTTTACATAACACAGAGCTGTAATTTCATGCCTATCCGATGAAAACGATGTGCTTATTACCTGCCACTTATCAGCCCGTACCTCAAGGTTGTCCAGGTCTCGTTGGATGTTGGCAGGTGGTGCTTCATTTGCTTCATCTGAACTGTGAACGGAATTGAACATTGTGTCATCGTCACTGAACATCCACACTTTGAATGTACAACAAAAATACCTTTTATGAAGCAGCTAAATAAGTCTAGATGTAAGACATTTGCTTTGAGGTGCTGCTCCAGAGTTGTCTTGGGAATCTAATGTTTTATCATTAATGACCACAGCCATCTTCAAATAAGATATCATTACAGAATTTTCCCATTGATGCCCATTGTTTTCAGTTAACCCAGGGTATTTTGATTAATACTTAGTCAACTAGTGTTTTAATGTTACGGGCAGTTACAATCGCCTTGCATCCAGAATTCAACCCATTGGTCCATATTTGTAATCGGAGGGGGACCATTTTACAGGAGAGTAATGCAGTTAACCTCTATATTTATCCTTCACCACCCGTAGCATATGACACTATTGTGTAGCATTAAGCAACCTCCGTATACATCACATCCTTTAATTTCCATGTACAAGGCACAGGTCCACCACTGATTTTCGTAGATCGCAGGTAGTTGAAGACTCGGTGGGCCTGTTTCCACGCTCAATCTCCAAATTTAAACTAAACAATGTTTAATCCTTGAACTATCTATCGTGTTAACTGTATTGGGTTTCAGCAATGGCGTTTGATCAAATGAATGTGTTAACATAAAAATAATAATTTTACTGCCAGAACAACTATTCAGTTGTTGTGTGTCTTTTACAAAAGTCATGTAAGCAAACACAGTTAGCCAATAAGATAAACAATCATACAAACCATAAATCTGAAGAAGGGTCTCGACCTGAAACATCGCCCATTCCTTCTCTCCAGAGATGCTGCCTGTCCCACTGACTTACTCCAGCATTTTGTGTCTATCTGTACTCGTAGCTGATTTCCATGGCCAGTCGGCAGGTCGATTTTTGCCCCACGCGGCCAGGGCTCTGGAACTGCGGCCTGGCCAGAGCCGGCAGATCCGTTCCTCTAGCTGACTTCCACAACCGGCTTTGGAGACCGATATCCCCACCTTCCTCCTCCCCAACCCCCCCCCCCCCCCCCCAAGGCCGTGACCTCTGTTGGTCCAGTAAAATGGATGAAAATGGTGGTCAACCTGTATCAATTTGCTGTCCCTCCAAAGTGAAAGATGTAAATGCTTAAGTGACTTTTTTTGTTTGTTTACAGATTTTCATTTTGAAGACTTCTTCAAATCCTGTTGTTAAAACTCAAGAACATTGAAACCATTGCAGCCGAAGATCCAGAACAATGCATTAATTTATCCAAATGCACCTAGTGCTGTAATTATACAACACGCATAAAGCTAATTGGAACTTTAATCTTCAAAATGGAACATCTCGGGCTCATTTTTCAGGCTTTAAAGAACTGTAAACAATCTTCAAACAAAGTAGTTTTATTTCTCTTTATTATTACGTCATTAGCAGTTCTAGTTTGCACTGATGAGGACTACTATAAATTGCTTGGATTAACAAAAAGTGCAACTAATCGACAGATAAGACAAGCTTTTAAGAAGCTTGCACTCACAATGCATCCTGATAAAAATCCAGTAAGTAGGATTGTTTTGATCCGTATCTTCAAATGTAGCCTGATAGATATCCTGCGCTGGATTAAACATGAACAAAATGAGAATGTCATACAGTTCACATCAAAAGAAAATGTAGTGTATTGCCGAATGAGATTTCCCCAGATTGTTTCTGATCAGATTCTGTATTTTTAAGCCATTTAACGTATCCCGATTTAAATGAGTATTTTGCTCTTGAACTATAAAGTCAACAAATTTCACGCTAGCGAGAAGCAACCTTATTTGCCATTGGCTTACTAAAGCCTCTGCTTAACTGTTGCAGTTCCAAGTATTAATTTATGACAAGGTGCTGGCTTGATGCTCGACACCACGGGCCTGTGTAGAAGCAGGGCCCTCCATGTGCAGCCCCCATTACATGGGAGGTCAGAAAAGCCCCACTTTTCTGCCCTAAAAAAAAATTGTCCAACAATCCGGAAATTATTAAATATCAAACAATTAAAACTTCAGGTTATTTAAAAAACAAAACAAATTTAGATGTTTGAAAATGACTTCAGAACATTTTATGTCTTTTTAACTAAATGCAATTTGAACAAAACATGTAATCTACCTAGCCAAAAGTGCTGGAGAAACTCAGCGGGTGCAGCAGCATCTATGGAGCGAAGGAAATAGGCAGAAGGGTTTCAGACAGAAGGGTTTCGGCCCGAAACGTTGCCTATTTCCTTCGCTCCATAGATGCTGCTGCACCTGCTGAGTTTCTCCAGCACTTTTGTCTACCTTCGATTTTCCAGCATCTGCAGTTCCTTCTTAAACAACATGTAATGTACCTATGGTTCTCATTGCCATTCCTCTCCATTCTGGTTCCAAAAGGATTCTGCGCAGGCCTTAACGAGCAGTGGTCTCTTGGGAAGATTCCTAATTTCAACTGTCAACATTTTCCTTCATCATAGGAGATCAACTCTCCGCTAGGGTTTTGAATAAACTCTACATATACCATTCAGTCTGCTCAAGAATCAAGATGGGTGCACGTATAAACTAAATAACATCATCACATGATCTGTTCATTTAAAGAAACATCCACATGCATCGTACTGCATTTTCAAAGAAAATTAAAATGCTCCCAGGTAGTCATTAATACAAAGTTTAAAATGTGATTTATTTTTGAGGTCTAAAGGATTCAGTATGTCAGCAGCCTTTCTTATTATTTGAGATCATTACAGAGACTTGCATTGGAGCAGTCTCAGGATCTCCATTGGCTCAGTTCAATTATTGTCATGTTAACAAACTCTTCAAAAATTTATGAGAACTTGTGCAGCAGGTAGTTAATAAACCATGATGAACCATTAACTAATTTGATTTCCTCCACGATTTGGGCTTTCTTGTGTGTTCCAGCAGCCTGTTTTCTTTACACTACAGGGCTCTTTGATGTTGGCCTTCAGTCTCAAAGTCTGCAAGACAAGATTTCCTGTTGCCTGCTATTCTGTTGGCCATTACTGATTTGTTCAGGAAAATAAAACTCAGTTTCTCCAGTTCTGTAAATGTCTTCCATGTGTTCAATTTCCACATAAATACCAAAGGACCACCTGCTCTTCACCAGTCAGTCAGTCATCCTGCTCTTAGTCCTCAATTTTTCTAAACTTTAGTCAAATTTGTTTTTTTGGCTGTGGGTTCCCTTCTTTACATGATATCTTTCAGTTTATCTACTTTCCCAACTTTGTATGGTTTGCAAAAATAAACAACAGTAATAAAAACAACAAAATCATGGCAGTTGAGGGATTATGGTATAGGAGTAGTGATGTATTGGATCACATATAATTACTCAAGAGAAGGTACTGGTGGGTTCAAAGTTCATTAAAGTGGATAACTCCCCAAGGCCCGACCAAGTGGATCCTCAGACCGTGTGGGAAAATGGAAAGGAAAGATCGGAGGCCTTGCAGTGATAATTGCATCATCTTCAGCCACAGGTGAAGTTCTGGAAGACTGGAGGATGGCTGATATTATAACTTAAGAAGGGCAGCAAGGACAAGCCAATCCTTTATGTGAATCCAGTGAATAATTCAGATACTCTTGTGTGAGGGCCTTGATTTACTTTGCAGGCATCTGACATGGCAGCCCCCCTGAGCTGACCCATGTGCTGGTGTGCCCTCTGCCTGTCCTCGATGCCTTCCATTGCTGTTGTCAATTTGCTCCATGCTACTTTGATTCTCACGTGCCAGCTGCCCACCAGGATTCCTCTGCAGTCATGATTCTAATCCGATCTCCCAACGTATCTCAATGCAGACCCTGTCATTTTTTTTTTTAAACTTGCATTTTCTCTGTAACTGTAATGCTATGAAGCTGTAACACTATTTTGCACTCTGCTGTTTTTCTCTTTGCACTATCTGTTGTACTTGTGTACAGCTTGATTACGATTGTGTATAATATGATTTTGACTGGATAGCATGCAAAGATATTTTCACTGTTTCTCAGTACAATTTTTCACTATCTCGTTTTGTTGAAAAAATGTCACTATCGCTGAAGAAACTAAAATGCGACTGCTCTGGTATCTACATTAGAACAGATCAAATTCTGACTAAAGCTGAAATATTCTGGATTTCAAGAACAGTCTGAAGCATATATACATCTCAGATTCACCAGGGAGTGAAAGAGAAGACTACTGTCAAGCAAGCTCTAAAAAGAATAGTCACTGTAGTGCATGAATGTGCTTGAGTTGAAAAGTTATCGAGTTATTAGCTTCTCTGCACCATAATTAAGCATGACCCTTTGTGGTGCACAAAATTAATACATTGAGGTTATAAATCTGCACATTTTCATGTAGTCTTTGTACTGGAGAATCTACAATTGGTGATCATTTTCACATTAACAGAGCCATAATTCTTAGCCCCTAAGTGTTGACTCCAAACTTCGGCCTGGTAAGTATAGAATCATATAGATAATAAATAGAACCAGGCTGTGCTCAGCTGTTTGACCTGCTTGAGCCTGAAGTGACCTTCAAACTACATTCCAGTTTTCCATTCTTTGCTAACAATTTCAAATTTCCTAAACAATGTCAGCACTTAATGCCCTGAACTGAGAGGTTAAGTGATAACTACATTGGTGGGTCTGTGGTCACATATAGGCCAGACTACATAAAGACGGCAGGTTTCCTCTCCTGAAGGACATAAGAGTTGAGTTTGTGACAATCCAATTGATTCATGGTCACCATAACAGAGATTAGCACTTTAAAAAAATTAGTAAATTCTATATTTGATGACGTGAATTCAAAATTTTCAACTGACGAACATTAACATTCCAGAACTTTGATTATGGGTTCAATAAGTTAACCACTACACTCTCTGTCATTACAAAGATCAACCCGCCATCTCTGAAATCTGGTGACTATGTCTTCCTTTTGGCTGAACCAAGCCTTCATTACCACAGGAATTAAATACGTCAATGTCACCCGTACTGAGGACATCAAAATCCCTGTGCTCATCAGCCTACAGGGATTTTAAATTGTCTTCATTGTTTTAAGACCCCTCTATGATTTTACCTTTTTATTTTATTAATAACCTCCCCTCGTAATGTAACATTGCAAGATATCTGCGCTCTGGGTTTTTGATCATTACCTAAATATTTACTTTTTGGTAATTGTGCCTTCAGCTAAAAGGGCCTTCATCTCAGGTTCTGTCCCTAAAGCTCACCAACATTGAAAACCTATATCTTCATTTTAGTCATCTTAAATGTCTTAGCATTTTTTTTTGGATTATGCTCCTGTTAATCAGCGTGACATGTTACGTAAAAGGCAGTACATGAATAGATGCTGTTGTATTAATAAGTTTACTGACCTCAAACTGCCTGGTCATATAATATCCCATCTGCAGTTTTGAAACGAGAGAAACATAAATGCCAGATGTCTCCAGTGTTAATCCTATTGTGTGTACAGTTGCATTTATCGTTTTCCTGTCTTGGTAGAATAATCCAGAAGCACATGACAACTTTCTGAAAATAAATAGAGCATATGAAGTTTTAAAAGATGAGGATCTTCGGAAAAAGTATGACAAGTATGGTGAGAAAGGCCTGCAGGATCACCAGGCTGGTCAATACGAAAGCTGGAACTTCTACCGTTACGATTTTGGTAAGGAAATCCATTTTCTGTGTGAATGATTGTTCCACTTAGTATATATAGAATAATTGTGTATACTGATGCTATTAATATTAAAATGATAACGGAACAGAAAATAAGTGCAATGCATTTAACCTTTATTTAAATCAATAAATTCTCATGCTTTTTATTTTTTTCTTCCAGGCATATATGATGATGATGCTGAAATTATAACATTGGATAAAGGGGATTTTGGTACGTTTGTTTTAGGAATTCAGTTTTAAGATATAAATACCCTGTATTGATATCTTACTCTATATAATGTCTCACTGGACATCTTATGCTATGTTATTCATCTTGTAATCGTTTCTGTGCAAATATTATAAGAACTGCATATGTGCTTACCAGTTCTTTCCAACCAACTTTCAATGCTGGTTGTTCAACATTTTTGTATGTATGTATAAGACAGCTTTTGTCAACTTTGCAATTTGAGTTTGTAAATAGTATTTGAAACAATGGCAGTAAATGTACACAAAAAAACTCCGCAGCAAGCCATGCAACACCCAACATTTCTGAAATTTAGACTCGCTGCGTTCTTTGTTTCGTCTGGCCTGCTGCAGGTTGATGGAATATGATGCCAACTTTTTAAACTTTAATTAGTTCATCTTAAATTCCATTTCCAAAACCACGTGGATGAGATCAGCCAAGTAACCTGTGCCAGCCTTCTAATATCCCCCTGTAAATATTCATCAGGAGATGCTGTATTCAGATTAGCACAACTGATTTCAAACTTGCCCCCTTGTGGGGGAAAAACAACCAAGCCACTAATCTGGTTTCTTAAACACAGGTTTTACTTCCATGATTTCTACTGGTGAATTATGTGGGTTAATATATTACTAATTCTCACAAACCTATATTTCTAATAACTGTGCTGATATGTTAACCGAGGTTAATTTTTTGAAGATAAACACAAGCTCTCTTTCTATCATTTGAAAAGATCAAATATGTATTTCCACATTGTTCATTGCCCAGAAAAAATCTGCCAACAATCAATACTTGCAATATTCTCTACAAGGACAAATGAGAATAAACAAGCTGAAACCGTTGTATTCTCTGATGGTCATTCTCTGACAGCCTAAATGCTGTAATTACTCAGTGTAGACGTGTAGCCCTCAGTGTAATTGTGCTGCTCCACTTTGCTTAATAGATGCTGCTGTTACCTCGGGTGAATTGTGGTTTGTGAACTTCTACTTCCCTCGGTGCTCACACTGCCATGATCTTGCTCCTACGGTATGTTTTATACCATTATAACTCCGCTCAATCAACCTATTATTTTGACTCTTTAAAATCTTGTGATTTCTTGTGTAAACTTGTGATATGTTTTTTTTTTACTCTCCAGTGGCGAGAATTTGCCAAAGAGATGGATGGAGTAATCCGCATCGGAGCAGTGAACTGTGGGGATAACAGGATGTTGTGCCGTTCCCAGGGAATCACCAGCTACCCAAGTCTATACATCTTTAAAGCAGGGACGGTAGGAATCAAACACAAATCAATACATTTTTTCTGACATGATCGCATTTTACCAACACGGGATAACTAAAACCTTTGTGTTCTGTCAAAACGTAAGTCGCATTAATTAAATCTAGTAAAAACACAATTGTTTCTTAAAACAGGTTATTTAACGTTTGTTTTGAGAAGTTACTTATGCATAACCTACAATGCTAAAGTTGGGGCCTGAAATTTTTAACAATATTCAGAGTTGAGAACAATGGAATTAATTTACTTGTAGCCAATTCTTTAATCACTAAGCTAATTCTCATAATGATTTGATTTTTGTAGAGTCCAATGAAATATTTTGGAGAACGCTCAAAGGAGGAACTTGTTAAATTTGCCATGAAGTATGTCACGAGCCAGGTGTCAGAATTATGGGCCGGTAGGTACTTAATCAGACTTATTTTTTTATGTTTCTATGAAGAAAATTCTTCAGTTTAGTCCTTATCTCAAAATTAAACCGGTGTGTACACAGAGTCAATTTTCCTCACCCAGATAAGATTAGCTGAGGTCCATTATATATGCCATGCAGGTGGCCCCACAATGTTTGGGTTGGGGAGGGGGGGGGGGGGTTGATAGAAAAAGGTCCATAAGGACATTTCCCATATCACAGAGTCATGTCATTTACATGTGAGTCAAGAAATGCAAGTTAAAACAAGATAAGTTTGATGTTCATAGATTTACTGCACAAATTCAGTAAGAATTAATTTTATTCTGTATTAAATTTTTTGGGTGGTGATTTGTGAATTCTGTTACTCAAACAGCCAAAAACTCAGGGGTCCATGTATTTTTCAGATGTGGTTAAAATTAGCCATTTCAGCAGATACTCTATTTATATTATTTTTGTTGAAGCTTTTAGTAATTCAAAGAGCCTATTTCCAATCTTAAGCCCCAGATGCTGCTTTCAGGACAGAATGGGATGATAGAAAACGTGACCAATTTTATGTGCAGGAAAGAACTGCAGTTGCTGGTATAAAGCGAAGATAGGCACACAATGCTGGAGTAACTCAGCAGGGCAGGCAGCATCTCTGGAGAGAAGGAATGGGTGACGTTTCGGGTCGAGACCCTTCTTCAGACTGATTCAGATTCTGCCTGGCCCACTGAGTTATTGCAGCATTTTGTGACCAATTTTATTGTAATGCACAAATAACAAACAAGTAAGCAAGGCATTTGAATGTGACCAATGCTTCTAACCTTATAAACAAACATTGAAGTGGAATGTTATATGTTGCTTGAATCATAATTGTAATTACTTCTTGCTAGGAAATTTCGCAAGTGCTTTTAATTCAGCGTACTCTTCGGGAATTGGATGGCTGGTGACTTTCTGTGCCGAAATAGAAGGTAAGAAATATATTTCATTTCATACTATTGCTTAAATTATAGCCTAATCCCAAATATAAAGTTGCTGATATCAAATAATGGTGTTGGCTATATTCAATTTCTTATTTTACTTAATTGTTCTGTCCACCTCTAAGTCCAGTATCCGAATTCTAGCAATTATCAGAACTGGACTGCCAACTGAATAATGAGGAACTTTTAATCAGATCCTAAGAGATAAGCCAATGAACCGAGCAATCTGGTGATAAACTCTGAATGAATATGGGTAAAAAGAATCTCATCAAATAAATAATACATCAGTAGGAGAGGTCAGTGCTGCATGAATGAATGAAGAAAATTGAATCTAGTACGAGAAGAACCAGCGGCAGAGTTGCTGCCTTACAATGCCGGAGACCCCGGTTCGATCCCGATTACCTGTGCTGTCTGTATGGAGTTTGTACGTTCTCCCCGTGACCACGTGGGATTTCTCCGTGATCTTCGATTTCCTTCCACACTCCAAAGACGTACAGGTTTGTAAGTTAATTGGCTTGGTATAAGTGTAAATTGTCCCTCCTGTGTGTAGGATGGTGTTAACTTGCTGGTCGGTGTGGATTTGGTGGGCTGACGGGCCTGTTTCCACGCTGCAACTCTAAACTAAAAACTAAATGAACTAAATAATCAGGAACAATGGGAGATGATAACGTAATCAGCGTGGTGGATGGGAAGGGGAAACACGTGAGAATGAAAGCAACTGAACAATTTAAGGTGGAGGAGAGTAATAATATGTGATTACAGTAATGTGGATTCTGCTGGTGAGTTCTGGAAAGTAAAACCTTAACCTCGACATTGGCACCATTTATCAATAACCTCACTAAATAATATTACAAAGTTACTGGGAACAAAATGGAACAGATAGAAAACATTCATGCTGGTTTTTGTATTTTAGATTGCTTGTCATCACAGACCCGACTTAAGTTAGCTGGAATGCTGGTAAGGCTGGAGTTTATGAAATTTACACTTGATGTCCTTACACATTTCTTTTTATTGTACAATATTGATTTGGTTTTTGAATTGCACAATTCATTGATTTTTATTCAATTCTTGTGATTAATTTTTAAATCTTTTAAAATTGCATAAATTTGTGTACTGTTATTTCCTAATCTTTGTGGTGATAAGAGGTTCACTGTTGGTCTTCAGGTGCATCAGGGAGAGAAAATTGTCTTCTTTAACTTCTGGCTACTGTGCAATAAACTCGTGGAATGTCTATTTGATGGACATTAATTGAACCTTAGTTTTGTCATAAAACAAACTTTAGCCTCAGTAGCATGACTAGATTAATATGCTTTAAACTTGCAGATGAAATATGGCAACCTCTAATCATTAACAATTGTCACTTTCAGAAATGAAGGAGAAACAGTTAACACATACTTGTGGAGAAGTGTGAATCTAAAGCTTGTATTTGTTGGGTTTGTCGTTGGTTAGTTCCTAGAGTTTTGCCTCTGCTACCATTTATTCCATGAGCGATGCTCGTCAGTTACAATATTTCTATGTTTGCGGTTTATACATATCAGAGCCCAGCACTTGATCCAAACTCCGCACCATCAGCTCCTGAGGCCGGTTTCGAACCCGGGTCTCTGGCGCTGTGAGGAATCAGCTGCGCCACTGTACCTCCCCTGAGTTCTCACTTAAAGCTATTTAGGTAATTTCCAGTAAATGCTCTAAGACTAGCTGTTGAACCTCCTCAGCTGAAAAAGATAGCTATTATTGGAAACTGGCTTGTGCTCGCTCAACCCTCCCATGCCATCATGAAACAATATTGAGTCATGTTGTGAATAGGATAAGCTGGCCTGCATGAGTGCCTCGCAGCAATGGACAGAGTTGCCTGAAGTTTTATTGGATTTAATTTAAATTACATCTGAGAGAATAAAGTAGAGGTCCATTCTGCTGTCCATTATTTGATTGAACGTGTGATTTTTTTTAAAATGCAGCTCCTCCTAATATGGGTTACGTGGCATTTTGACATCCAGCATGATGCATGTCAAATTTATGTTGGTGAACTCCCATATCCTGGGTGTCAACAGAGAGACATGGTAATTCATGACATAAGTGGGAGTAGTCCTGTTAACTGCAAAGAGATTTGTGCTTTCTGACTAATACAACACTCCAGATTTTTTCCCCCCCATTTATTTTTTATTTTGAGCGATCATGCAACCAAATAGTGAATTAATTGTTACAAAACCTGTTCTTTCCATATACCCTTTGACAGGAAACACAAATTCCAATTTTAATGTATTTCCATTGCAGGAAGGTCTTGTTAAGGTGGGCTGGATGGATTGCAACACTCAGGCTCAACTTTGCAAAGAGTTAGAGATAACCTCCAGCTCAACGTTTTATTTTCCACCTGGTTCTACCATTAAAGAGAAAGACAAAATCTTGGTATGTATTTGTATGCAAAACCCATTTCCATACAGTTGGGTGATCATAGTTTGAGACCTGTCCGCCATTGGCATAAATGGGGATGATCTTCAGTAGCCCCAAAGTCACTGCTCCATCTCGATCTCTGGCAGTCCATGAAATTGATTGTCTACCCAACCCCAACCTCATCTACATTGTTTCCAAGCTCAGAGAGCGTGGCTCAATACCCGCTTTTAGTTTTGAGTCCTTTTAGTGAGAACTACATTCTGCACTCTGTCTCTTGCACTTTGCTCTATCTATTGTACTTTAGACTTCAGTTTTAGTTTTGTTTGTGCACCAAGGTACGGTGAAACGCTTTAGAGATTACAGCACGGAAACAGACCCTTTGGCGCACTGAGTCCACGCTGACCAGCAATCATCCCGTAAACTAGTACTATCCTGCGCACTAGGGACAATTTTACCGAAGCCAATTAACCGATGAACCTGTGCGACATTGAAGTATGGGAGGCACCTGGAGAAAACCCATGTGGTCACAGGGAGAATGTACAAACTCAGTACAGACAGCAGTGTTTGTCAGGATTGAACCAGGGTTTCTGGCGCTGTAAGGCAGGAACTCTACCGCTTCACTACTGTGCCAACCGTTTGAGTTTGACTTGATTGTATTTATGTGTAGTATTATCTGATCTCATTGGACAGCATGCAAAACAAAGCTTTCACCGTACCTCATACACGTGACAATAATACACCTGAACCTGTTGTAAAAATAGCTGACTTTTACCTCCTTTTCATTTGTATTGAAACCGTCTGTGCCATTTTCACCTATTGTCTCCTCAAAATAGAGTCTTGTGATCTTATCTTTTCCTGCATAATAAGCGAGTTCGATATTCCGAAAAACGCAAGGAATCATGGGATTTGTCAAAGGTCATTCATCGTAAAGAAAAAGCGAATGAAGTACTGTCTGTATAAACTGTGCATAAATTCTTATCTTTATTCATAATTTACGTGTAAAAATATATTTAACGGGACACCTGCGGCCCCAGACCCACAGCCAGCGCAGAGAAGAAGCGCCAACCACAGCTCAACTCCGCCTGGCCAACCGACAGCCCCGGACCGACGGGACACCGGCGGCCACAGGCCCACAGCCAGCGAGGGGAAGAAGCACCAACTCCAGCCCAACCCCACTCCAACTCCCGAGGAACCCGCTCATAGATGGGCCGGGGACCGTCCGCCGCACCCCCCGCCCCATCCAGCGGCCGACGGCCAAACCCCCCAGCGCCAGCGAAAGCCGAGCACGTGCCACCAACTGGGATACACACAAGGCACTGCAGCAACTCAACGGGTCAGGCAGCATCCCTGGAGAAAAGGGAATGGGTGACGTTTCGGGCCGAGACCTTTCTCCAGCGATCTTGCCTGACTCGCCGAGCCACCGCAGCACCCTGTGTGCATCCCCACCAATGACCGGCGCTCGGTCCCCGCCGGCACCGAGGGGGCCAACCAACAGCCACTGGACAAGGATAAAGGCGTAGCTGACGGTCCCAGGCCTGCCAGGGAACGGTCCCCCCAGGAGCCGGAGCAGAGCCGAGCTGGAGTCAGCGCCACCCCTCTGTGCAGGCTGCAAGTCCGGGCTGGCACCCCGCCAGCCTAGGTCCACCCCGGACACCTCCGGCCACCCTACTCGGGGACGGGACACCCGGGAGGGGACAGGGACGGCCCAGCAGCAACTCAATAGCGCTCGCAGCGCCGGGGACCCGGGCCCTACCCCGACCATGGACGAAATGCAGGTCTCCACCCTCGCTCACTCACCACAGCATAAAGCAATAAAATCGACAAAATCATCGTAGCTTTGTACAAAGGAAAAATAAATATAACTAATTCATAGTTTGAAAGCAGTATTTTCTTACCTAGAAGAATCAAAGCTGGAAAATACGGATGAAACGAAGGTTCAGCTGCTCAGCTACCAACAATGTTTATGGCGAGTGACCTATGACCTGGGCATCCGCAGTCGGAATACCGAACTCGCTTATTGTTGCTCTTTTTGGTGAAGAAGCACAGGACCAGATTCATGGTCATTCCTCATGCAGTTCCCAGGAAACTCTTCAGTTAAGGAAACAATTGTTATCTGTTTATAAGTGAAAGCTGCCCAGATAAAATTGTAGCTAACCACAAGCCTCTGACAGAATGAGATGTTGCTCCTACAAAGAGCGTCCATCCTACATTTTGCTTTACTCTGCAATGTGGTGTTTGGCTTTTAAAAGGAAGGTGGATAGATAACCAGAAGGATAGGAAAAGCACTGGGGTAATTCATTGTGTTCAGCTTTCAATATTTGCAAAGTTGTCACATTTTCATGTGGTTATCGATGTGGATTCTGTACCAACGGTGCAAGAATGTAGAAACCTCCAGTGGGGATAGGACAAATGATTCATCTGTCTTGTAATCTGTAAATGTATTTTACAATTCATCAGAATACCATTCTTGTACATTGCAGTATTTTTTTTTAAGAGAATCACTTTTTCAACAGTTTCTCCACAGCCTGGACGCCAGAGAAATTTACATTGAAGTAATGCAGCATTTGCCAGATCTGGAGAAGCTCACTGAACATTCCATCCAGGTATGGCCAAGGGAAAATTGGAATAAGATTAATGATAGAATGAAAATAAGATTGACAAAGCAATTAAAGAAAATGTATTTTATTTTTCTCTAGAGCAAGTTAGCCCACCATCGATGGCTGGTTTTCTTTAAATTTGGTGACACAACAGAGACTGGTGAATACGAGTTTAAAAAGTGTAAGGCACTTCTACAAAGTGACAACATCCAGGTACAGCAGTTTAAATCTACTCAAATAAGTCGGGGGAATGGAAGGTTTGACTGCTGTGTAAAATCTGAGTTGTATGAACTGGCGATGCCTAGATTTAATCCCAGATCTATGGCAAGTTAGGTCATGTCAAGTTTATTGTCATATTCTCAATTGTAGGTACATTGAATAATCTTGCTTGCAGCAGCATCACTGGCACATAGACCCAGTGAAACATGCATAAACAATTTGCACATAAATTACACAAACTATCTTTAAAAGTAGAAATGTGCATAAAACAAGACATTAGAAAAGAAAAGCTTGTCTATGGCAGTGCAAGAAGTAGACCAAGCGCTCTGTTGTTGAGGTAGGATCAAGGTTGTACACTTTGTTTCAAGAACCTGATAATTATAGAATTCAAATACTTGCGATCTCCACACAGACATCACACGCAGTCAGGATCGAATCTGGATCTCTGGTGCTGATATCAGCAACTCTACTGCTGTACGATTGTGCCGCCCTCGATAAGTCCTTAAGATGGCATTGAACATCAAATAAATCTCTAGCATGAGATTGTCAGTGGTGGTCCTACAGTTAAATAGCAAGCAGTTTTGCTGAAGGATAAGAAACCAAATGATAATATTCATCTGTTCAACAATATTCTAGCTAGGAGTAAACATCTTCAGGAAGGGAAAAAGTAGGTGACGGGATTTACTTATAAACTTGTACAGTACGCTCCATAATGTTTGGGACAAAGACCCATCATTTATTTATTTGCATCTGTACTCCACAATTTGAGATTTGTAATAGAAAAAATCACAGGTGTTTAAAGTGCACATTGTCAGATTTTAATAAAAGCCATTTTTATACGTTTTGGTTTCACCATGCAGAAATTACAGCAGTGTTTATACATAGTTCACCCATTTCAGGGCACCATAATGTTTGGGACACAGCAATGCCATGTAAATGAAAGTAGTCATATTTAGTATTTTGTTGCATCTCCTTTGCATGCAATGACTGCTTGAAGTCTGCGATTCATGGACATCACCAGTTGCTGGGTGTTTTCTCTGGTGATGCTCTGCCAGGCCTGTATTGCAGCCATCTTTAGCTTATGCTTGTTTTGGGGGCTTGTACCCTTCAGATTTCTCTTCAGCATATAAAAGGCATGCTCAATTGGGTTCAGATCGGGTGATTGACTTGGCCATTCAAGAATTTACAATTTTTCAGCTTTGAAAAACTCCTTTGTTGCTTTAGCAGTATGTTTGGGATTATTGTCTTTCTGTAGAATGAACCGCCGGCCAATGAGTTTTGAGGCATTTGTTTGAACTTGAGCAGATAGGATGTGTCTATACACTTCAGAATTCATTATGCTACTACCATCAGCAGTTGTGTTATCAATCAAAATAAGTGAGCCAGTACCTTCAGCAGCCATAGATGCCCAGGACATAACACCTCCACCACCGTGTTTCACAGATGAGGCGGTATGCTTTGGATCTTGGGCAGTTCCTCCTCTCCTTCAAACTTTATTCTTGCCATCACTCTGTTATAAATTAATCTTCGTCTCACCTGTCCACAAGACCTTTTTCCAGAAATGTGGTTGCTCTTTTAAGTACTTCTTGACAAACTGTAACCCGGCCATCTTATTTTTGCGGCTAACCAGTGATAGCCTCTGTATTTCATTTAACAAAGTTTTCTGTGGACAATGGTCATTGATAAAACCACAGCTGACTCCTGAAGAGTGTTTCTGATCTGTCGGACAGGTGTTTGGCGATTTTATTTATTCTAGCGTGAATTATAGAGAGAAATTCTGTCATCAGCTGTGGTCTTCCTTGGCCTGCCAGTCCCTTTGTAATTAATAAGCTCACCAGTGCTCTCTTTCTTCTTAATGATGTTCCAAACAGTTGATTTTGGTAAGCCTAAGGTTTGGCTCATATCTCAGTTTTATTCTTGTTTCTCAGTCTCATAATGGCTTATTTGTCTTTCATTGGTACAACTTTGGTCCTCATGTTGATAAACAGCAATAAAAGTTTCCAACAGTGATATAAAGACTGGAGGAAAGACTAGGTGCTGAGAGCTCTCTTATACCTTCATTAAGAGGCAATTAAACACACCTGAGCAATTACAAATGCCTGTGAAGCCATTTGACCTAAACATTATGGTGCCCTGAAATTCGGGGGGGGGGGGAACGGGACTGGACACTATGTATAAACACAGCTGTAATCTCCACGTGGTTAAACCAAAAATGTATACAAATGGCCTTTAATAAAATCTGACAATGTGCACTTTAACCACATGTGATTTTTTTCTATTACAAATCTCAAATTGTGTACAGAGGCAAATAAATAAATGATGGGTCTTCGTCCCGAACATTATGTTGGGACAAAGACCCAACTGTAAGTTGCCATTGCGAAGTTAATGGCTGCCCCAATACATGAAACATTAAAAGTGTCCAATTTCTAGTATAGATCCTCTCCAACTTGCAAACAGCTTGTACGAGCAAACAAGCATTTGGGAGACTAATGGGATGGATTTGCCAGCTGCTACTGTTCCATGGAGAGTTTTCAGGAATGCAATTTTATAACTTGAGGAGGACTGGTTATGCATCGTTTCCTGTCATTCTGTTTGTTGGAGTTTTTTTTTAATTACTGCAGAGAAGTTCCTAAAATTGTGACGTGCAATTGGAAAAAAATACTTGAACACTAACAATGATGTATTTCCAGGTTGGAAATTTTGATTGCCATGCAGGACCACACATCTGCAAGAACCTCTATATACGACAGCCTTGTGTTGTAATATTCAAAGGCAGTGGAACACATGCTTTTGAAATTCACTATGGTAAGAATCCCAGTTGGTCATAAAGTTGTCATAGAGGCAGGCAGCATGGAAACAAGCCATGCAGCTCAGCACATCCACAACCAGTGAACACCCATCCATATTAATCCCACTTTCCAGCACCGGCCCATAGTCTTCTGTGCCTAGGCGACTGAAATGCTCATCAAGACATCCCTTAAATGCTGTTAGAAATTCTACTTCCCTCCTCTCTCTCTCTCTGGCCATTCATGCCAGGTACTCATCACTTGCTATGTAAATAATAGTTCCCCCTCCAATATCTCTTAATACTTACCCTAAATCTATCTCCTTTCTGTTTTATTTACTTCAGATTAGTGGAATAGATTCCTGCAGTTTATTCTATCTGTTCTCATAATTTTATATACCACAATATGCACCCTCTTAACCACCTCCACTCCAAGGAAAACTGATCCACCCGTCCACTCTCTGATTAACAAGCTCCAACCAAGGCAACACTGCGGTGAATTTGTTTGCATCCCCTCTAACACTGTCGCATCCTTTCTACAGTGTGGTGAACAGAACTACATGCAGTATGTTAGCTGAGGCCTGAAAAATGTTATGTTAAGTTTCCTTCTCTTGTATTCAGTGCTCAAGTAATGAAGGGTCAGTATCCCATGTACTGCCTTACTCCCGTTACATTCCTATGCTTTAAGTGTCTCTGGACGTACACCAAGGTCCCTCTGTTCCTCAATACTCTCAAGGACCTTACCATTCATGGTGTATTCCCCAGTGTCATTACTACCCCCAAAATGCATTACCTCACACTTGCCTGGATAACACTCTGAATGTTCTCATTCTCGTGTTCCAAGTTTGAAAACAAAATGTTCCTCATGTTTTGAGTGTACGTTCTTCTTGTTCCTTGTGCTTGACTATTTCTGAATTTAGCTTTGGCTATGAGCAAGTAGTTTAGTTTAGTTTTGGTTTAGTTTATTGTCACGTGTACCCAGGTAGAGCGAAAAGCTTTTGTTTCGTGCCAATCAGTCAGCAGAAAGACAATACATGATTACAATTGAGCCATTCACAGTGTATAGATAAATAATAAGGGAATAATGTTTAGTGCAAGGTAAACCCAGCAGAGTCTGATCAAGGATAGTCCGAGGGTCATCAAAGAGGTAAATAGTAGTTCTGCACTGCTCTCTGGTTGCAGTAGGATATTTCATTTGGCTGATAACAGCTGGGAAGAAACTCCCTGAATCTGGAGGTGTGCATTTTCACACTTCTATTCCTTTTGCCCGATGGGAGAAGAGGGAGTGGCCAGGGTGCGATTCGACCTTGATTATGCTGCTGGCCTTGCCAACGCAGCGTGAGATGTGAATGGTGCCAATAGAAAGGAGATTGGTTTGCATGATGGTCTGGGCTGTGTTGACAATTCGTAAGTAAACTTTTTTTTATGGTTTGCTTTGCATTGCATTGATTTGTCTCAGTGGTAGGATATTTGTCATATATAATTTAATGGCACAGTCCAAGGCTGTAATGATAATCTGAAAGGACAAACATCGTGAGCTGAACAAACTCTTAGCAAAATGTCAAGACCTCAGAAAGGGTCAAAGTTTAACTTTAACGACAAGTTAAGGTTGCTTAACTTAATTTCTTATTGAAATAAAATAGTATTTTATGAGGAGTAACGATGAGGGATTACGTGAAGAAGCCCAGCCTGGCGCTTGATTGGCATACTTCAAAGCAGCGGCATGAAAAACACAGAACATTATAGCAGGAGTAAGATAGTAAGGCTCAACATAGATTTAGAACTACCAGATGATCATTTATTTTATGAGGGTCGGGAGTGGAGGGCACGTAATCACTCATCGTTACTCCTCATAAAATAACGATCAAACTTCGAACTGGTAAGTTCTCGTTTAATCTTACTATTTTACTTCGGAGTCACGTGAGTGACTACGTGAAGATTTTGTAGCTTCTGTGTATTTTATGTTGTGGATTTGAAGATTTTGTAGCTTCTGTGTTTTTTATGTCGTAGACTCATTCCATACGACACTCTGGCTCAATCAACACAGTAATGAGCAAATAACACATTTTTCCCCAAATTGCCTCAGTTTATGTGATAAGTTTTTTCATTATAAAAGAATGAAAGTAATGCCCTTTCCATTGAAGGCAAATTTATCACCAAAATATCAATTGATAATATAATTTGATAGTATAAACAAAGCAACAATTACAGAGAACCCAACACTCCGTGTCCAATCCTGGCACCATGACTGCTTCCTTGTAACTTTAATATTTATTTTACATCCTCCTGCGGCCTTGAATCTTTGCTCGAGCGGCCCATCCTGTGCCATTCCTGTGAATGTATCTACCTCCTTAATGGAGTGATTTTCCACATCTCAATGTCTAGTTCCACTGAGTCTTAAACATGTTTTAACCATCTAGAATGTAATTATCTAGAACAATCAGTTTTTACTGATACTTAATGTGGTTTTTGTGTGTAATAAGTAGTGCTGTCTCACCACTACAGAGACTCTTACCTACTTTAACATATTGAGTCAATGCTGACCCACACAATTTTTGGCCGACAGGATATGTTTAAATTTTACCTTGGTTCCAGCTCTTCTTGGCCTGCTTTGTTTGGTAAATTTATAAACATATAAGATAATGTAATCTGTAGCCACATGCAATTATATAACGTAACATTTGCAATGTTTGCACTCTCATGCTGATGCCAAAGTCATGAGCATTATTACTTTCAATGTTCATTTTTTGAATCATTGATAGAATTGGAGTCCATTGCCTAAGGCAAGTCAGGACTATGCTGATCTCCCAACTTCTGTATTTCAACTTTGGACAGATTATATATTATATATCCCTTTTACATATCGGGATATTACGAATGAGCCCAATAAATTCTTGGTCAGCAATTTGTCCTAAATAGGATGATAAACACTATGAGCCCTATTATTGGCCCTGTCACTTAGATGCTCAGAAAAAATGCAATCCACAAGGAACTCCCATATATCTAATATGATAAAATAACTTTTACTGTCTGCAAAAGACTTCCAATTTCTTATAAAACAAAATATTGTTAATGCTATTTCTCCAAATTGCAGGTATAACATTCCTTTTGTACATTATTGTTATATTAGTTAACAAATTCATATCTTCATGCCATGGATGAATTTGTAAAACAATAAATTACTGCAACTATGAGTCATCATAACTGGTTCAAACATCACTCTCAACATTAATGAGAACCATGACGGTCCGATTTGGGCCACCAAAGCGCCCCTGGCAGCGTCCTGCTACATTTTCATCAGACACTGCCCTATCAGACAGAATAAGGAACATAAAAGAACATCTTTCCTCATGTAATTTAGCGAAATGCATCCAGCGCTCCTGCTCCCGGTCTTCCCACGAGAAACATTTGAGCAATCGGTGATTTAATCTGGACACAAACAGATTAATGGTAAGTAATTCATATTACTGACAATGTTTTTTCCCATGATTTGTTGTCTGCGACAACATTTTCTCTTCCTTAGAGATAAACAGCTGAACTAAAACATTTTTAGAATACGCCACATCTGTTTACCCAGATAATCACTTGATAATGATCTTACTTGACCCATGTGATTGATATATGCCACAGCCGTGGTATTGTTCACCTGATTGGACATGCACACTTTCATAGTAGAACAATAGGCATTTAATCCATAAAAAGCTCCTGATACTCCAATAATTAATACAAATGTTTGAAGAAAAAAGTTTCTTAGGACAATCCATTTGCAATTCCCAGGTGTTATTGTCCGTAGTCCCCTAAACAAGGGACGTATCAAATATTAACTTGATAAGAATAGATATTATACTTATCTTAGCCCAAATAATCACAGAAGCTATCCATCATCCGAGAATACTTGCTTCAGTTTGCAACGGCTGCTAAGCTTATATGTTTAAAGCAGTGGAACCTTTTTTATCCACCACTTTAATTCTGATAAAGTATCCTTTGGTAATTGCATAGGCCTGTCAAAAGGCCTGCATACTCTTATAATGCTTGTGTTTTCCCTTTTTTTGGAGCTTTTCTACTCTTTTACCAAAGCGCCTTCACGGATGGAGGGACAAAGTTTGTCAACGAAGCAATGAGACATATTTGTAATATTGAAATTTTGTTTCTCGGAAAACAATTCCCCCCCATATGGTGCTGAATTACTCCTAAACCCAGAATAGTAATTTAGGAATGTTTATGAATGCCTAAAACATAGTTTTTATTGGATGGGTCAGGACACTTGCCTATCAACAGGCTTGTAATTGCGGCACTAATTTGCAGCTGACTCCTGATCAACCTTCCAATTTAAAATGTGATAAAGATAAACCATGACCATGTCCTCATTAGTGCAAGTGCTGATCTTCTTATCAGTGCAATTGTTATTCCAATAATTATGTGAACAACTTAGAACTGAGTTTAATCCATTAGACAATGTCTTAACTTGCAACAGCTGACCCATTTAATTTCAAGCACCTGTAAATATGATAATAAATTGGTACTAAATATCATCCTTCAAGTCTTATAGTAATGATTAACAATTTGTTAATAACAACTGTTTTTCAGTGTTGAAGATGTTCATTTTTATAAAATGTTTTTACACTGTAAAAGTGTATTTAAAATGATGGGTTACACAAAATGCTGGAGAAACTCAGCGGGTGCAGCAGCATCTAAGGAGCAAAGGAGATAGGCGACGTTTCGGGTCGTATTTAAAATGATGTCTCGTATGGCTTTATCACCACATCTTCTTTTTCCCTGGGGAAATTTATGATACAAATTTGCTTACCTCTTCTTTATTGGAGATA